>VXBR01000362.1:112534-350325 GCA_013400215.1 Cisticola juncidis
TGTGGGCTCCGTGAGGGCTCTGTGGGCTCCGTGTGGGCTCTGTGGGCTCCGTGAGGGCTCTGCGGGCTCCGTGTGGGCTCTGCGGGCTCCGTGAGGGCTCTGTGGGCTCCGTGTGGGCTCTGCGGGCTCTGCGGCTCCGTGAGCGCTCTGCGGGCTCCGTGTGGGCTCCGTGAGGGCTCTGTGGGCTCCGTGAGGGCTCTGTGGGCTCCGTGAGGGCTCTGCGGCTCCGTGAGGGCGGTGCCGCCTCAGCGCCTCGGGCCGTGGCTGCGGCCCCGCTCTGCGGCACCGTGCTGAGGGAAAAGCCCTCACGGCTGCCGCAAAACACCCCGCAGGCCCGGCCTCTTCCACGTCTGCATGCAGGGTAAGGCCTGGGGATACTTTATTTTCTGCTTTGGGCAGGGGTTGGGTTTGCAATCCGTGCTTCTTGCTTTGGTTGCCTGTGGAGGTTTTGTGCTCAAAGTTTGATCCTGAGGGAACGACCGGAAGAATGGCGGGTGATGGTGGGGTTTTGGATTTGCTCGGCTTTTAAGAAAAAATGCAAATTCCTTCTTTCAGGCTTCACTTTCAGTCTTTCCAAGTGCTAATACAGTATGGAAAAAGTGTAAAGTACATCTTTCTGTATAATCAAATTGTGCTGAGTTGGTGCAGACTTTCTTCCTAGGAAGTTGGGCCTTCCCACAGGTTTTCTGGTCAGAGATTTTCTTGAGGTATTCTTGCTTCAGAGTGACAGCACGGTGGAGCCCAGCACACGTACCAGAGCTGTCTGTGTGACACAAAGAAAGTAAATCAGTTCCATACGCTGGCACGGTCATAGGTGTCCATGGCTGGAAAAGCAATAGACAGCTGCTCACAGGTCCAAAGGCTTATATCCCAGGAGAAGGTATTTCAACCTTCAGGCTGTTCAATTCCTCAATTACTGTTCTGGCCTCAAAAATTCAATCTCCTTTACCAGCCTAACTTATTTATGGGTTGCACTGAATTGCGACCAGAGAGAGCAGAAAGCTGAAATAAATCAAGCGCTGATAAAATTGTTTAAGCCTTCTTGTTGGCTGTCTGTCTATTTTTAGATCTCAATTTAAAGAAACTGTACACAGAGAAATTTACTTTGTTTTATTCATGTTGAACAAGCAGCATTAATCGAGATTGGGTAGGAACAGAGGGAGGAATAAGGATTTGTGGAGGTACCTGCGTTGGAAAACATTCTTTGCTGGTTTTTGGGTTTGCTTGTGTGTTATTCTCCTCCCCCTTCCTCCTATCCTTAGATTTTTCATGTTACATTTAGTTTTGTGAAGTCACTCTTATTTCTTAAAGATCTGGTTCTTCACCTTTAAAAAGCACCTGAATAACATTTTGTCTTGCACGTATGTATGGCAATAAAGGTAAATACTGAATAAGGAGGGTTGTCAGCTCTAGCTGTACAAACTGTGAGATTTATTAGTGACATTGTTTCAGTGTGGGAAACAGACTCCTGAACAGAAATAAATGTGTTAATTATAAGGCAACAATATTATGCATCCACAAATTATCACTGGGAATCAAGAGAGACATCTCTGCATAACTGAAAAAAACCTTGTTTGCAGGTGTTTGAGCTGTTTTCTGTAGGCTCTGCTCTGCACTAAACTTACAAATTAAGAGAATTGCTTTGGTAATCAACTTGACTGAAGTGATTCCTGAGTGGAGAATTTGAAAGATTTCTTATTACTTGATAAAAGGAAAAGCTGCCAGAAATCCTCCCTTGTGCTGAGGTGAGGTTGGTCCCAGTATCTCTGTTTACACAAGCTCCTGCAGAAGGAAGGGTTTTCCTTCAGAGCTGCATAAATTGACTCTGCAGAGCTGCTTGGGGTGAGCAGTGAAATAACCAAATGTTTTTCTCTCATATTACCTGACATTCCCAGCACTGGGCAAACTGAGACTGCATATCAAATCCCTGTGTTTCCCAGCTTTTTGTACTTCCTGACTGAAAACTTGGGGACAGAGTGGTGCAGGCCACACAGGTTTAGCTTGATACATAAAGGTGGCAGACCTAAACCCAGCAGCCTTCAGGCCTGGCTGTACAGGCAGCCTTTTCTAGCAAGCCAAACAAACCCTTGGTGTATTTGGGAGTCAGAATGAACCAGCCAGGCTGCTCCCTCGGGCTGCCCCTGCCTCCTCTGCTGGGTTAGTTGTGCTGGGCACAGATGGAGTCATTCAAGGTTAATTTGATTAACTATACCCAGCTTCTGGGGATCTCTGGGGAAAATCTTTCTTTTGAAATAGAAGATACAGATATCATAACGTGATCTTAATTTGTGGGTGATATTTGGAAAGAAACAGTATTTAACCTTGAGCTAGGAATACATTTAGAATGTTCTATGCAAGAAGCATGCTTTAATCCAGATTTCTTTAGGGCATGGCCTTGCTACTGCTTGGGATGCCTCATATGGATTATCCCCAGCATATCTGGGGAATACTGTGATGCTGCATTTAAAGAACTTGTGCTTTTTCTCCATGGATGTCCACTTCCATGTCTGGTATTGACTTGGGAGGAGATTGTGTGCCAGGTTTTGTCACTGATGCTGTCAGACAGCTGTGATACAACGGTGACAGGAAGCATTTTTCATTTTTCACAGCTGCTGTAGATTCAATTGTTTTGAAGAAGGAGATGGCTTTCTGAAAATTGCTTTTACTGACTATTGAAGAATTTCTACAGCAGATATTCAGAATTCAGGTTTTGCTTAAAAACACCCAGCTGGGAACACAGGAGGAATTCTTAGGTTAAACCAAGGGTGGTCGAACAGGATAAAGACCTGTAGTTCTCTAGTAACAAATTTATTTGCTTCCTGTGTCGAGAGAAAAGTGAATTAACTATATTACAATCTTTTCTAGTGATTGTTAGGGTCTGCACACAGTTGAGTTTATTTTCTTATTGTATCATATGTCATGATCTACATGAATCTGGTCATATGAGGACTGGTTGGATTTTCTGTAGTTCTGGTATTGTGGGAAGCTGAATTATTAATTCTCTTTGCAGTGTTTGCAGTGTTGTGAACCTCCAGTTACCTGTTTTCTAAACTGAAGAGTCCCGATCTCTTACTCTGTTGTACAGGAAGGCCTCTGAGCAACTTTGTTGCTCCTTACCTGGTTTGTGGGATGAAATGACAAATCCTGCAGTATTCAATATATGGATGGGTGTCCCTTTATGTCTGCACTGTTTCTCTTTTGTTTCTTTTGTAAATGTGTTTTTCAATATGCCCAGCTTTTTCCTGCATGCTTTGTAGAAAGAAAATAACTTTCACTGTTCACATTTATTTAGATTTAGAAGTTGTCGGTTCATTCACTAAGTTTTCTCTTTCTAAATTTTTAGTGCAGAGTCAAGTCCATGGCTACCTGAATGCATCATGATTAGGACTGTGCTTTTAAGAGAAGTGAGACAGACAGCCTTATAAAAAAGACAAACACATAAAAAAAAGAAAACAACCTGCAAAGGAATTAAATTCTGTCAGAACAAATCTCAACAGATGGGCATCAGCTGCTCTTAGCAAGCAGAGAAAATCACCTTGAATGTTCTTCATTCTTAAGAAAACTGTGACTTGGAAGTGAGTAGTGCCATTGTCTTAAATGTTTAAAGATAGTTGACTGTAGATGCAGGGAAGTGTTCACTGGTACAGAGTTTTATGAATCATTTACCTTTGCAGGAGTACATCCTGACACCCTAATGCAGTGTGCCATTTCCCTTCCCACACATTACATGCAATGGCTAAGTGGTGAATAGACAGCTACAAGTCAGCAGACCTGGGTTTTACTCCTGGCTCTTTTTCCTTCGGTAATTTTGCTCAGTTATTCAGCTTTTCTGAGTCCTCTCTGAAATGGTCTGCCTGATCACGAGGAGTATGTTCTGTCTCTTCCAACTTTTCCATGCATGGTAAGGCACTGAATTGAGACTTACTGCAGCAATTAATGTTATCTTAGGATTCCATGGGACATTTTTTATGCCATCTTAATCTTATTTTCCCAGCTCTGAAACAAACACAGTTCCTTTCAAATGGAGTCCTTTCCTTCATCCATTCCCTCACTTTTTTGGGTAGGTTTTTGTCACTGATGGAGGCCTGTAGGGCCATGTTCAGTCACAAGGCAGTTTTCTGGTAGCTCTGGAAGTCAGAGGGAATTGTGCACGTGTGTGCCCAGTGGAAGCCAGTATGACCCCAAACACCTGACTGGGAATAAAGCAGCTCCCATGCAAATGAGAAGTTGACTGTTGTTTTACCAGGTGATTGAAGAGGGTGTTGGACATTTTACTAATTTCTGCTTCTTCTGCTGAAGTTAAATAGCCAGTAATTCTTTAGTTCTTGAATCTAGTAACACTTTGTAGCCGTGATTTTTCCCTGAAGCCATGTTTCAGAAACTCTCTATGTAGTTTGGAAATCCTAACAGGGCAGTGTAAGTCTAGTAAGCAACCCAATTTAGCAATGGAAACTTTGTATTTATTATCACTAGGAACAGAGGACAGAAGAACTGAAATGTTCCCAAACTAGTCACTGAGGATATAGCACAGATACTTTGTGATTTCAAGCCTGCAGATTTTATGATTTGTAGGTTGAAACCTAATCTGGTATGTTAAAATGTAAATTAAAACCTTTTTCTGTATCCCTCAAGCTTATGAAGAATGTATCTCAGCCAAGTACAAATATTTGAAAGAAGTGATGTCTTATTTGGTCTGTAGACAAGCAAAAGAGATAAGACGACTTTTACTATTCTAAACCCATTTTTAATTCTGAAACTTGAGTTAATCAAAATCAGAACTGTCAACTCTTCACTTTGTTGATCACAGTACCATTTGATTTCATCTTGCTGTTGAAAAAACACCCTTACTACCTGACAGCCCTGAAGGTTTTTGAGATTAATTTATTGCTGATCTAAAACATTTTTTGCATATTGAAAATTCAGAGACAGGGAAATTCAGCATTCAAAATAAAATATATGGGTTGCAATACTATCTCAGATATTTTCTTAAATAATTCTTAAATTCCCTCATTTTCTCACTTGTTTTAAAGGAAGAAGGCCCTGTTAACTGGTGTCAGAACACAGTGGAAAATTGTGAGGGAGATTAAAAGCCTTGGCTGAAATCAGATTTATATCACCTGTATTTTAGAAACTTTATTTGCTTGAGTCATTGCAGCCTGAAAGAAACAAGTATCTTCCCTGAAACCTTGATGATGAGATTGCACAGTAACCTAGGGCATACTCCTACAGATGGAGAAAATGCAGTCAGAAAAGCTTTCCTTGGATGATAAAAACTCAAAATGAGTCTCAACATCCAGTCATTAGCATTCAAAGCCCTATCCAGTCACAGAAATGTCTTTCTGCTCTCTCCCCCTCAGTGCTATATTTATTAGAGGTAGGAATGTGCTACAGAAGCCAGAACCTGAAGGTGTTTAGTGTGCTGTGATTCAGCTGCCTGGCAAAAGATCTTACTTTGGCAGTCCCCAGACAGGTTTTGTGAAGTATTCCTCAGGGAGGGAGATTTCTTTCCAGAACTGTTCTCCTTCGGTGTGACCATCTGCCTCTATATAGTCATTTGGGCAAAAATAGAAATTACAAACAGAAAATGGCTCTGCTGCCAGATTAGCTGCAGAATACACACTGACGCTCTACTCACTCAGGGGGATTTAGTGCCAGGGTTCTTTGCTGGGGATAAAACACGGTATCATACTTTCCCCTCCTGTCAGTGTTGGATTAAAAACTAAATCCTGCTCATTTTACTTTCAGAAGTAGTCCCAAAGGATTTTGGTGGGATTAATTGCATATGAAAAGCAAGTAGGATTTGGCATTCTGTGTACATTGAAAATTAAACAGAGGTAAACATTATCAAAAGTTTTGACTTACTGATGTCATTTCAGCTTGTTTTATGATCTGAATCTTTTTTGCTGAATACTTAAAGATGCTCATCGAACTTCAGAAAAGTCATATCTCTGGAAGGGAAAGGGAAGAAATCTCTGTGTCTAGGACCTCAACTCATCAAAGACTTAAAATAGCTGCTCGAGTCCTTGTCTCTTCCTGAAGTTAGGCACATATGTAGGTTGTTGAATTTGGGACTGAACAAAGAACTCTGTTCCTTTTTTTAATCACATGGACATTTATTTTTTTTCTGTAGTTTTTTCCTCTATAATATTCTAAGGCTTCTGCTGGGGAGAGGATGCAAAACTGGGGAGAGGATGATACACTGGGAATAATGCCCTGAAAAAACTTTTGTTTTGTGGATTCAGAGTTTGCAGAACAAATATTAGTTCTGTGAGTAGTGTGGGTGGATATAGGGATGAAGAGCTTCAGAAAATAAAAGTCAGTACCTGATAAACTTGGAAAGTTACAGCATTAGCAGATCTAGATTTTTTTTGTGATGAGGGAGTGGAAGAAGTTCTGTCAAAACAGATCTAAACAATTTTTAACCCTCTAATCTTTTGTAATCTGTTCTGACTGAGTCTTCTGTGAAATTATTTCACCTGCCTCAGTCTCTGACCTTTTTGACATTACTCCAGTTTATAGTTAAGGGTTAATTTTTGAATGTTGTGTGGAATCTGTTTCAGTTACTTGCTCTCAAGCAGTTTAATTGTGTTTACAGTACTCTAGAAGGATCTTCTGGGGAAGGTTGTCTTTCCTAGGAAGGGAATGGAGGAGTCTGGGTGCCCTGGGAGCACAGAGCACACATGGACACAGAGATCAGTTAAAAGACAATGTAATTTACCCAAATCCTTCCGAGTGCATGGCCCTCAGGTACCTTGGGGATACCATCCGTTTTCAGAAACTGATTTCAAGACCCAGAAGATCAGCAGAAATCTTGGATGGAGCCAGTAGGCCTGTGTGAAGGAGTGGGGAGGAAATTCTGTTTGATACCTTTAGCTGCAGGATTTCTGTGTCGTGGGGATTCCTTGTTGCTGTTATTTTTCTGCCTTAAAATTAAGATTAAATGTTTCACAAGGGTAACATCCAGTCTGTCTCGAATTAGTTGTGCCTTGGGCTAGAAAGAAGCAAACTGGATCTGAGGCCATCCCTCATTCAAGGGAGACTTTGTCTGCAACAGCTTTTGTGCAAGTTGTGTAACAGCTTGAGCAGCAGCTTTCGATAAATAGGAAGTTTCCCTTGTATATTGTGCTGCCCTGGAGCCCTGTGCTGCATCCATCACCACTGTCCCTCAGTGTCCCCAGCAGGACTGGCAGTACCTGCCCTCTGTGTCCCTGCATGCTGAGTCTGATCCTGCCTGTCCATAGGTGCTGCTGTGATAAACTCACCTGGGAAAGGGTAACACGGGATCAGCACTGCAGCTGCATTTGGAAAGCTCCCTAGGAAATGAGTTCAAGCAAAATCTGAGCCCATGGTTCTTTTGTTCCAAGGAAACATAGTCACTTCTTGAATAAACTAAAATGACCTCAAATGTGGTGATGTGGCTTTCCCTTGGGACAAGGGCACAGTGCTCCCCTTGTCTGTATCTCCACATTTGCCACCTTTCTCAGTTACCTCATGTATAGCCCAGAAGGTTTTATGAGAGCATAGGTAATAAATCCTAGGTGATAACTTTCTTACTGCTTTTACATGATCTGGGGTGATTCAGTGGCACTCTCAGATGGTGACAGACAGCAGAGCAAACACCAGAGCTGGATGTGAAATAATCACTGTGGTACTCTCTGCTTCTAATTCCAGGCAGAGAGGAGACCTGATAAATGGTTTAAATGCATTTTAATGTTTCCTGTGGGAATTCTTCACATCCTCCCCGTGTTTATGTACTTGTCCATCATGTGGTATACTGGTTGGTTACCAAAAAATTCAAGAACAAAAGGCCTAATTTCATTTAGGCTGATATGAAGGAGGCACAGTCTTTGTCATATGCTGGTATTTTAAACTCTTTTGAGTTAACAAACTCATTAAAAAGAAAAGAAACCTTCATATAGTTTTTCAAATTATTTTTTCAGCTTTTCTTTTGAGTTATCCTGATTTGATCTCAGAAGTTTCCTAGTCTTTTGTTTCAGCCTGTCTTCTCTGGATATTGGTAGTGATAGATGATCCAATTACTTAATCCTTTCATGCATGCTTTCACTTTCAGCAAAGCAGCAAGGTGCAAAATCAGAGCGTGTTTAAGACAGTTTTAGTCCTCATTTTTAGCTGTGGTACATTACCTCTACAAGAAGCAGCTGATGGTATGTGAAGCATAACTACTTGAATGAAATCTATCTGCTATTCCTTTTAATTCTCAGTGGCTGGTGTGTTGTATGCAGAGCTATTTACTGATTAATATTGCTTTGCAATTAGGGAAACACGTGAAATAATCCTACAGGAACTGTGGTGTTCTGGAGAAGTAAGCCTGTTATTTTCATCCTTCAACAAAGTACCCCCATTCCCTACTGTTTGAGGATACATTTAAATTATTTTTCCAGCTATGCCTTATTGATTCCACAATTGTAATGTTTTCCATTGAGTTTGTTACCAAATCTGCACTGCTCTGGTCTTGTGGCATCACATTTAGATTTTGAACTGCATCATTGTCTTGCCATCTGTTACAGCCCTGTGTCTGCTGAGCACTACCCTGAGAGAGGGCGGGCTGCTGGCCAAGTCAGACAGGGTGGCAGATTTTTAATTATGCAGCCAGGATGGGAGTGGTGGGGGACAGAACAGGGAGTGGTGATTGCTGGGACAGTGGCTGTGTCTCTCACAGCACTGCAGTCCTGCCAGGAGGGGCTGATGTGTGCACAGGAGTGGGTTTTTGGGGATGAGCTCAGGGAGGTGCTCTCCCTGGGGGAGGCTGTGATTGATGTGTTACTGGTGGCTCAGAAGTTCCAGCGTGGGCTGAACCTCCAGCTTCTTGGTTTGATACCTGAGAAGGCCCATATGAATAACTCCTGCCTGTATTTTCCATTTTTTGTATTCAGAATGGGCCACTTAGGAACTGACACAGCCCCTGCCTCTTCAGTGCACACACTCTTCAGACCATTTTGCACCAGCAGGTTGCTGGGTGCTCCCTTGGCCAGTCTCTACATGTGGATCTACATTTCATTAAAGGAGACCAGAGGGAAGAGCCCCAGCAGCTCAAAGCAGGACTGCTGTTGGGTTGGGTCCAAAATCTCCCAAGCTTTAACTGGAACTTGATCTGCTTTATTCTCTCCGTGCCTTGATGAGTGCACTTGGAAGGAAGAAAGGATTAGAAACTTCTATAACAGCCCTGAAGAGCAGAGCCTTGCAGGGATTGTGACTGTGTAATAAAGGCCAGTCTGGGGATGGGCTATGAGGGTTTATTGTTCCCTTAGAACTACAAAGGCAGATAGGGCAGAGAATGAATTTATTTAGGATATAAGGAGTAGGGGATGCCATCTCTAGGCAACAAGGCTGGCTGCAAGCTGCCACACTGAGTCTGGGTCCTGTGAGAATGCTGCTAATGCTGCAGGACCTGAGGCCGGGACAAGAGCAGGGGCTGTTTATTGCAGGAATGTGATGCATCCCCCCAGCATGGGTGGAGGGCTGGGGAAAGGGGCTTGTTCTGATTCTGCCTTTTGAAGCCTCACTATGACTCAGGTGAGGCACATTGCAGGAGATTAGATTTACAGGCTGGAGCTTTTCACAAGTCCTTAGCTCTCCTGGTTCATGTTTTTAATTTCAGTACTGGCTCCTCTTACCTGGAGTGTTTGGAATCAGAGGTTTCTTTTGGTAAAGAAAGAACTTGTACTTTTACCTGACATAATGGAACGAAATGACAAAAAGCCTGAGTTTTTGTTTTCATCTCAGTTCTGCTGATCTACCCCTCCTGGTACTGAATGAAGCTGTAAATTAAATTTCTTCATTGCCTGGGCTGTGGGATGGCTGCAGGTGCTCTCTGCCAAGCTGGTGGGTGCTACCTGCCCTGGGAGGAGGGAGAATCCTGGTTTCTCACACACTGAGCCAGCTGTGGGAGGTGTGGGCATAGAAGGGCCCCAAAGCCCTGCATTTCTGCACTGTGGGACTTGCTGTGCACCCAATGCAAAATGTTCAACCCCAGAAGTTCTGCCAGGAATTCTGTTGACTTGCTGATTAATGTATTAACTGGTTAAAATAAGGGAAATAGAAGGTAAGTCATTGACTTGATTTCCCCTCTGTTGTGTGCCTCATTAGACTGCACTAATCCCTGTTATGACTTGTGAGATTTTCTCATCTGTTGATGTAAATATACTCAATGAAATAGAATTCTTATGGAAATTTAATTTGCTGAGTCATCAGATCTCTCATCTTGCTTGATTATAGCCTTGTCAGAGTCAGGCTTAATGTGCTTTAAATTCCTGGCTCTTTACTGACTTGTTTAGCATGGATCTGAGGGCATCTTTGCAATGTTACAGAATAGGGATTTACTTTCTGATTCTCAGAGAAAGAACTGTTCCTGGCTGATGCAAGGTTACTGCAGGAATTTCAATAAAATTAGGGAGGTTGATTGATTATTTTGTGGCTGTTAGTTTGTTTGTTTGTTTTCAATAGGAGAGAGATATTTTCAGCATGGGATCAGTTGGAAAGGCATTGCAAATGCAAACTTCTGAGTCAGCAAAGAGCTGTCCAGGTTAGGAACTGGAATGAATGGTACAAATTGTTTTGACAAAAACAAATGAATCTGTAAGTGTACCTGTTTAGGCTAATAATATTTTTCGTAAGTATTTGTGCCATGTCCTGGTTTGGCACTAGCAAAAACTTGTGCTGTTGAAGAAAAAATAGAGCAGAATGTGAACAATTTAGGTGAAATAAGGGCAGGAAAGGAGAATTTAATGGTGTCCTGAAATGGTAATTCCAATGAATTGTGACTTGTAGTCAAAATGAAAGGTGCAGTTCTACGGATGGGGAGGCAACTTTTATGGGATAATATGCCAGGTATGACTGACAGTTTTGTCTGTACTTTCATCTGTGTTGCTAATGTGAGTAAGTTTTAAATGAGCTCTCTTCAGGAGATTTCACTGTCTTCTACTGTGGCCTATGCAAGATGACACTTGGGCTTAGACATTTGTGTCTTCATAATGAATTATAACCTTCTCAGTGTGGGCTCTGGTGGACAATAAATCCAATTATCTCTTCAGATCCCCAGGCCAGTGCTGGAGGGCTGTGTGCAAAGCAGAAAATTGTGCTTGTTAGTATTTGCTAAAAACTGTAACAAACAAACTGGGTTGTTTGAACATATTACTCTTACAGTCTCCTCTATATAAAAGATCAGCATATGGGAAGGGTTTCTTTGCCAGGAATATCTGATTTAAAAACTGAAGAAAAACATTCAGTCCTGTCTCTAGATGTATCCAGTATCAATATTGCTGGCTAGGCATGCTCATCCAGCCCATGAACATAGAGAAAGAAGTGTTTGCTCCCTGGAGGATCAGAGCCTCTGTGCCTCAAGGGTGTCTGTGCTGCTGGGCTGTGTCACCTCCCAGGACACCCTGGGGTGGGGCTGCTCCTCCTGCTGGGGTGCCTGGTGTGGCCCTGTACAGACCCTTCAGAGCTTCCCTCAGAGGGTAAAATGCTGAGTGCAGGGTTTACTGAAGGGCAGGCAAACAAAGCAAGTGTGGAGAGAGGGCACTGATGGATGGTGCTGCTGCATGGAGAGAAGGGATGCATTTCTTCTGCCTGACACAGCAGGGACACTGAAAGGAGGGAGGGGACTTTGTTTGTTTGTTTGGGATTGTCTGTATTCCCATGATAATGACAGAAAGAAGATCTTGAAATCTTTATCATTAAGAGATTCTTCCAGGAGAAAAAAAACCCACCAGTTTTTATATAATTGTGATGATACTTAGTTGAGGGGAATAACAACCTTTAAAAAATTGTGAATGTATTTCTAGTGCTAAGCCAGGATTAATTATTTTATTTTTAACAACAACTTTTAAATTTGTTCAACAGCCCAAAGCCATTTTGGAGATAATCCAAGGAAATAAACCTTCTGCAATAGGTAAGTCAGAGGCTATAAAACACCAGCATTCTAGTGACTGCAAAAATATCATTACTATGGAATTATTTCACAGGGTCAGAAAGGAGATACTTTAGAAAAAGATTCTGAACCTATACTCTCTCACTGCTTACAATCTGAATTTTAAATTTAAAGTATTTTAGTACACAGTTGTAGGGATAATGACTATTCTTGTCCTCATTAAGGTTCTTATTTTGAAAAGTGAGAGTGGATAATAAGTGTGAGTAGGTATCTAGACAGCAGGGTCAGTAATAAGAGCACAACTGCTGTCTGATGATGACTGGAAGCTATGTTGCAGAAAGAGAAATTACACAGAGGAACAATGGTGTCTAATTACAGTCCTAAAAAAAGCCCTGGCTGCTTGTTTACAATACACAGCTGAAAGTATATTGCAGTGAGGGCAGGAGGAGCAATAACCAGTCCTCTGATGAATGGGTACTAAAGGAGTACTACTCATATTCATACTTTGTCTCTAGAGTTGCCTTCACATGCTCTGTAAAACTCTCCACTGACCCCAGGAATTCTGCCCGTGTAGGGAGTGATCTTGCCTGCCAAGGAGGCTGGGAAGTAGAGAGAAAAATGATTTCTCCTGAGTCTTCAAAGAGAATATTGATGTAACTTGATGGTAAATATGGAAGATGTGAGTTAGTAATCTTTGGGAGCTTGATCCTGCTGGCCCAAACTGTCCAGTGTTATCCTTTCATGACTGTACTGGTGTGATTTGCCCACCTCAAGGTGAGGCTTAGCAAAGCTCCTTTAGTTTTAATATTGCTGCAGCTGCAAGTCAGGTCTAAAACTCTTGAAACCATTTCTCTGAGTTCTGAGAGGGGAAAAATAACACTTTTAGCTTTTAGCATTACATTTCTAAGGATCAGGGGGTAGGCTGTATCATTAATATTCAGAGAAGGTATGGGCTTGTGTCAAGTTGTCAGTTACAAACATATCAGCCAAAATCAGCAGCAGGAAAAACCTTGATAAAACTAATAGAAAGTGGTTTATCAAAGAAAGGTGCAATTTCATTGGAAACACATTTTGGTTGACTGGTGATTTTGATTAAAAAGATAGTGTGATTGCTGGTGGACCTTGTCTAGGACAGAGCAATCACACTCATTTATCTTGCCTTAGAAAAAGATGCTGATAATCTTGCTGAAGAGTTTTTTAAAAGTATGAACAGAAGAATACAAAGGGAGAGGAAAGAGGATTTCCTTGGAGTGGAGGCTGAAAGTGTTGGAAACTGCAGTTGTGTGGGAGTTTTCACACACTGTCTTATTTTCATGTATAGCTAAAACACAGTTTTAAAGGGACTATAATTGCAGAGCAATCAGAACTTAGTGTTGTGATATATTCTGGAAAATATTTGCGTCTTTTGTGCAGTGATGGAACTCTGTTGAGGCAAATATATACTTCATCACATGATTTTCTTCTGCATGCCCCTTGGTTCAAGTTAAGATACTTTATAGTAGAATTCGTTTTCTGATTTGCAAATCTTGTTAGAGCAAGGGGATAAATGTCAGCAGTAGGGAAGAATGAAAAGATTGGCCTTTATGCCCAGAGACAGCCTCTTGTCTGCACTCAACTTGTTTGTGATAGAAGAAGTCAGGCAGGTAAAACCTCCAGTGAAACACTTACATCTCACTTCTCAAATCAATTCCCAGATATCCCCAGAGGATTTGCACTCTTGTCCTGCACAGACACCCTGACAGGAGGGAAAAATGCACTGGACTTAATTCCACAATCTGCAGTCTATGCTAATAGACTCATACCATGGCAGGGGTCTCATGCAGACTGCTACGAGATGCATGTTCTCCATATTTCTGTTTTTTCCAGATTCTCAGCAGTTATTAGAGCAGTTAGTTATGATTATTGTGCATAGAGCATAGCTATGGATTATTGTGTCTGTCAGCAGCCCTTTGATGGATCACATGCCTGGTATTATTGGTAGCACAACACTTGGTGGTGTCTCTTGCAAGAGTTACCCAGTGTAAACTGGATCTGGAGCAAAGGGAACTGTAGGAATTGACATAGAAAGGACATGTCCCACTGTCTCTGATATCTGCTAATTGATTCATAATATATGATATTAGCAGATAGTAATTTGGGCCAAAAAGAACTTGTTTTTCAGGTGAGTGAAAATATCTGCCTCTGTTTTGAAAATGACTCCTGTTGTTTCCTATATTCCCATGATATCCACCCCACTGGCAACCATTCTGTTATTGCACCTTGTCTGCAATCCAACACATCTTAGTCCAGCTTGCATATCTGGGATCTCAGCTGAAACCAGCAAATTCTTCTCAGCCAGCAATGCAAGAGAGCCAAGGGTCCTGATCTGGAAAATCTTGTTCCTAAATGTGTGCACGACTTTTGCAGGGTATGCAGCTCTCATTCCTCTTTAGAGTGTTCCCTGCTATGATTGAACACTCAGCCTGATCTGTTCAGTCTTCTCTTTCCTCCCTTCCCTCAGCAGTCTTGGTTTTCCTCCCTAACAAAATTGAATATCTCTCTTTTCTGTGTGCTTGGCAGTTGGATTTTTCTGTTCCTAGAATTTTTCCTTCTTTCGTTTGAAAGCTTGATGTGTTAATTTCTGGCTGCCATGATGAGAGTGGGAATGTCTCAGTCTTGGATGGATCCTTGCAAATCTTGTGGTATGCAGATGATGAGCTGAGGCACAGAGGCAAGTGTCCAGGCTGCAGAGGATTCATTAGCAGAACTGGGAACTGAGTCATGTTTTAGTCACAAGGCCATTTTGCTCTCTGCATCAAGGAATAAATTCTCAATTTTCATAGTAACCCTTTTAAAAATTTTCTTGAATGATATTTGGCTTTGAAGTGAATTTAGAAGTACATGTCCTTTTGTTTTTTTACAGAAGTCTGGTTTTGAGGGCAAATTTCTGTTCTGGATCTGTTTCACAACATGACTATTGTTGGTTGCTGTCCCAAAAGGCCAGGAGAAGGAGACTGGGATAGGGATGAGTGGCAGGCAGAATGGGAATAGTCACCATCCTCGCTTTCCATGTTTATTTTTTTTTTTTTCTACTCTTCTATTCCTTTCCTCACCCTCATTTTTCCCTATTGTTATTTGTCTGTAATGAGTCCCACTTCTCCTGTTTGCTTTCTGCATTCTTCTCCTATTTATCCCGTTTTTTCTTGCACCACTGGAGTGCTGTTCCCTTGCTATGCCAGGATAGTTTACTGGCCTGTCCCTGGAGTGTGGCAGACTCTGTTTGACTTCAGTTCAGGTCAGGAACTACACGTGGCATGTGCCTGCTCTCAGCTTCTCCCTTTTGGCTCTCATGATTTAGCTCCTGTGTTTTATGGCACTCAGTGGGACTGAGAGGATTACTTTTCTCCTGGACTGAAAGGTACAGAAAGCAAATGTCACACCAGATGGGTGCTGCCAGAGGGACACAAAGGTACTCACCATTGTTTCAAGACCTTGATGAGTTATGGCATTATTGTCCATGGGGACAGCTCCTAAAGGATTTCAGAATCTGGCATGCAGACTGTGTAATGTATCATCTGTATTTGTGAAAGAGCAAATGGCAGACAGTGATGCATAGAGTATCAGAACATAACTGAAATAACCATGTTAGACCTCTAGAGTCTAGCAGAATTGGATTGTAGTGTTAGTACAAGCACTGTTACACTAGAATGAGGCATTTTCTGTCTTCCAAATAATAGGAAAAATGAATGTATACAGAAATGTTTCAGGAGGGCAAGCAGGCGACCCTCTATTATTTGTGGGTGCATAAGCTCAGCTGCAGGTCAATGGGGGTGACACTCAGGGGTATCTGGTTTGGCACTGCACAGCTCCAGCTTGGCTCTGGCAGGATTTACCAGCTTGGCTCTGGCAGGCTTGGGCTAAGGGAAGCAGTCAGATGTGAGTGATCCAGCTTTGTGCCTGGTGTCAGCCCTGCTGGATGCAGGCTGGCTCAGTGCCCAGCTGCTGCTGCTGCTTGCTGTGGGTGGGAGGCTCTGAGAGCACAGAGTGCCAGCAGGGCCCTCTGAGGGGAGCCCTGGGGCTGTGCCCTGCTGGGGTGCAGAGCTCTGGGGCTGTGCCCTGCTGGGGTGCAGAGCTCTGGGGCTGTGCCTTGCTGGGGTGCAGAGCCCTGGGGCTGTGCCTTGCTGGGGTGCAGAGCCCTGGGGCTGTGCCCTGCAGGGGTGCAGAGCCCTGGGGCTGTGCCCTGCAGGGGTGCAGAGCCCTGGGGCTGTGCCCTGCAGGGGTGCAGAGCCCTGGGGCTGTGCCCTGCTGGGGTGCAGAGCCCTGGGGTCCTTGCAGGGGTGCAGAGCTCTGGGGTCCCTGCTGGGGTGCAGAGCTCTGGGGTCCCTGCNTTGTGCCTGGTGTCAGCCCTGCTGGATGCAGGCTGGCTCAGTGCCCAGCTGCTGCTGCTGCTTGCTGTGGGTGGGAGGCTCTGAGAGCACAGAGTGCCAGCAGGGCCCTCTGAGGGGAGCCCTGGGGCTGTGCCCTGCTGGGGTGCAGAGCTCTGGGGCTGTGCCCTGCTGGGGTGCAGAGCTCTGGGGCTGTGCCCTGCTGGGGTGCAGAGCTCTGGGGTCCCTGCTGGGGTGCAGAGCTCTGGGGTCCCTGCTGGGGACACTGGCCTGTGTGCTGCCCAGTGCCTGCAGGCTGGCATTGCCCTGCTGCTCCTCTCACCCTGCTGAGGGCCTGGGTAACCTTAGTGCAGATATACACAGATATGCAGGGCCTCTCTGGGCTGGAACAGCTGCAGAGGGAATTGCAGGGCTTGTCAGGGAACAGACAGTGCATATTCTGGGGGGAATTCTCCAGCTCAGGAAAGCAAAGCCTGGGAATGGATGTGTTACCTTCAAAATATGCCTGAAGAACAAACTGTGGGGAAAGTTTTACAAGATAGATGTTGGCTCAAGTAATGGGCATGAATTGGCAAAGAATAAATTTGGATTGGAAGTCAAGTTCCTACCTGTCAGAAGAATTAAACTTTTAGGCAATACACTTACAGTGGAAGCAAATTCAAGAAATTCAAGAGCAATTCCTTTAACAAATTATCTGAAACGGGCCTGGTAGCAAGTGGTTTGAGTCTGTATCAGGAAAGAACCTACAGCTTGAGTTTCATTTGCAATTAAAGCTGTAGAAAGAAGTCTGACTTTTCAGATGAAATGAAGGTTTGTATGTGAGAAAAATATTATGAGTTTCTGAAAAAAAGATATTTAAATAAGCTTCTCGTCAGTGACTCTATGGACCTTAAGCCCTCAGGTAGGATAAGATTTAAATATAAACCATTCCCGATCCTCTAAAGCATCTCTAAATCTATAATTAGTGTGAAATTGCTACATTTGCTAAAATAATTGGAGTAAACTATTGCTCAAAGTGTGGCCTTCATAGACCTACCTGTATGTAAACTTGCTGTATTTCATTTGGTTGAAACTTCTTTGTTCAGTAAGTCCCATTTTCAGTTTGGTATCAGCATATTCCTGACCAACTTCTCAAATCAAATTGCATCTGAGTTAAACTCCACTCCTTGTAACTTTCCATACAGAAATAATTATCTTGGTTTAAAATAATTACACTTTCTTTAGAATAATGGGACTCATTTTGTTGACAAGGCATCAGCCTGAATAATATTCATATTTAGGCTCAGAGATTGGTTACTGATAAAGAGTACATGTGAAATATTGCCCTGGGCCAGGGCAAAACAGATTTTCATCAATAACTACAAAAATGATTCTTCTCAAGAGGGCACTTGGATTTGCTTTCCAGGCAGTGGATGCCGTTAGCATCCAACTGAAATGTCAGGTTTTAAAATCTGGTGTTTAGAGGACCCAAGGGAAAGCATAAACACAGACTGAGGAGGATTCCACTGGTTTGGCTGGATACTGCAGCAGTTGCTTTGTGCTGGGATTTGTGGGATTCCTGCATTTTAAGTACTGAAGCACAGAAGTGTTATGAATAATTGTGGCATATGAGAACCCAGAATGGCAGGACAGGATTCTGGCACAGTTACATATTTTCTGTCTCCTTAGAGCCATAGACATAAGCAAACTGTCTTTTATTTCATCTCAGTTTTCTGAGCTACTGTGATTTGCTTTTGGTATTTGCATATCAGATGCTGTCTGGCTGCCTGTTGCATTCTGATATGGAGAAGAAACTGTGATTCAGCTTAGCAAAAGTGTAATTTCAGAGACCAGCTGCTTATGGCTGTCCCTTCCCACATCCAGATTCAACAAGTACATGTGAGGTAGCAGATCTGCATATCAGCAAAATTTCAAAAGTTCCAGACTTCAGTGTGGATTTTCCTTCACTTGGGAGATTGTGGAATTGAGTTCCAGTTCTGCCTTAGAGTAGTGTAGATTTTAGGGTCATTATTCCTGTAAATATTGAGCTTAACTAATATTCCATAATGTCCATATTCACTAGTGAATAAGAGGCAATGAACATCCTTTGCTGCTATATGGTTTTGTGCTCATTAGCTGGCTGTTTTTTACTAACTGTGGTGTAGTTTGTGCATCCCTGTTGTATTCCTTGGAGAGGCTGCTCAGCAAAGCTCACAGTGCTCAAGTATATTGCCTCTCCCTCTCCTTTCCTACATTTCTAACAAACTGCAGATGAGTGTCCCTACTGCCCTTTCCTCTGATGCCATAATTTCCTTTTCCCTTCTTGGTTTCATCTTCTTATAGTAACTACTCATTCCAGGCATGCCTCTCACTCTATTCAGTCAATCTGGCCATATTTGCTCCTTTCAGTATTGTACTGGTTTCACCTATTAGCTGAATTACTACAAGAATCCTCTTCTCCCCCTTTTCTTAGCGTAAACCAAGCTGGTATTTAAGTATGTGGGATTGTCATAATATAAGTATTGCTTAGGCAACAAGCATCTCTCAAATATATTTTGATCTGTAATTATGTTAGTTATACATTCAATATCTCTGTGCTATGTGTATCTATGTATATATGTGTGTGTTTGAAATCAGCTTTTTTTCTGAGTTAAAATACATTTATAGCTGTGAAAGCTCCAAAGAATCCATTGAAGCAGCCTTGCTGTTATGATTAGGTGAGGTTTAAAGTCTGGTATTTTCTTCCCAGGGCCATTTGAACAATGATGACAGTCCTGATGACTTCACTGAGACCTCATGTGATCTCAGAGGACAGTTAATGGATCAGGAAAGACATAGTTTAAAATCAGCCACAAAATTCCATGTAGCACTGCCTTTTATTTCCAGGTACTTTGCTTATTTTCCAGTTTTGTGACTCTTTCATAATTTACAATATTTTTTTTTAATTGAAAAGTTGTTTATAGTCATAGAGGAGAGTATCTCTGAAAATAACTGAATACATCATGGAACAGATAAAATAAGCTTCATGAAAATATGATTGCACAAAACTTCCAAGTGGAAATGTGGAGAATTTGTTTTTCTTTTCAACCTTTGAGATGCTTATTGAGCTACAGCAACAGTGGAGTAAAAAAGTACTTGATTATGAGTTAGGTATGTGGGTCTCATTAGCATCAAGAATTAACAACTGTCTTCCCCAATCCTATATAACATGTTCATTAAAGCCTTTATCTAGTTTATGGTACAACAAGTTTTGCTTGGTGCGCAGCTGGATCCTGTCTGTGTGCCTGTAAAGTCAAAGAGTGGTGTCCTAGACAAAAGTCTACCAGCAACTGGCTGGTGTGTATTTGCTTAAATTACAAACTCACTAAGGAGAATACAACAGCAGTAATTGAACCATTTTTTAATCTGCCTCTTTAATTTTGCTTAAAAGTTTAAATCATGTATATCTACATAGAATAAGAGATCAGCTCATTATATTCTCTCTGAAAGCTGGCCTTAAATTTGCAATCCTATCCTTGGCATGACTTATTATTTACATAATGCTGTAGGGCACTGCAGAATCATGGCAACAGGTCATATGGCTTTTCTAAGGAGCACTTTTAAAATCCTAAATTCTGAAGGAAAACAGTGTCATCTGGGTGCTGACATTTGGTGTGCTGGGCTAAGAGTCTTGGGGGGGTTGGGGAGGTAAATGGAATGGACAAAACTTGAAAATAGAGAAAAAAAAAGAAATAAACAGAACACAAGGAGGCTTTGAGCAGAACTGTGGTGTTGTGAGTGGTAAACAGACTGAATTAGGGACAGGACCATTTGCCTCTCTGCCCATCAGGTTTTCAACAACTACAGAGCAAGACTTGAGATCTCATCCTGGTGAGCTGCCTTGTGCTGGGTGCTCGTGCTGGTGGGAAGGCATCTTCTCTTTACCTGTGGGTAAAATGGGAATGAAGCACTCATCTTGCTCTCAAGGAGATGAAAGGTTTTTGGGGATTTTTTAGGCATGTCAGGATGCCCCAGGCAAACTGGATTTACAGTGATGAAAGGGTTTCTGGTGAATGTATGACACTGCTGTGTGAATGTTGGCACTTGTGCTCCTCTCTCTAAGTCCTCCTTGTTTTGGGAGTTGTCTGTTGTGAGGAGGAAAAAGGAGAAGGAGGGAGGCCCTCAAAGGCAGTGCTGAGACAAACAGAGCAGGCCAAGGTGCTCTGCAGCTCACCTGGATTCACCTGGGGCTGTGGGGATTGTGGGCACAGGTAATGTCACATCTCTGGTGTGTCTGTAGCAGCTGCACAGGGGCTGTGCATCTCTGTGCTCAAGTGACAATGCAGAGATCCTCAAAGATGCCTACAAAAGAAATCCAAATTTGCAATTCTGCCAGAATTATGGATATTTCACTGATTATCAGGAATGAAAGTATGCATTTCGTTTCCATATGGACTTGTGTCTAACACATGGTTAATTCCTGATGAACTTATCTACTTGGAACCCGACTAATTGTAATTTTTTTGGCTGCTGCCTGATCACCCATTTTGGAATTCCTCCTGTGACAAAGGACTTGGCTGGGAATATTTGTTGGCTGCAATGGAGAAATCAACTTTGAGTGGTTCACTTGGTAAATTACAGGCTGTGCTCCTAATTATAAACACACACTTGTGGGAACATAATCATACAATTCCCTGAGGTATATCTGGATTGCTGCATCCAGATTTTGAAAGCTAGAGGGTAAGATACTAGGTTTTCTTTAACATTAAATGATGAAGTGAAAGCCAGGGGCCTGAGGTCACACAGATCAATTCATGCTGTGCTAGCAAAATAATGAAAGCCTGCTTTGAAGAAGCACAGGAAAATCTGCCTTCCCTATAAATATCAACCTGACCATCAGAGCAGTTGTTTAATTCTTGATTCCTTACTCATTGTCACAGGGCAAGAGCCCCTGGAGGATGTCAGCCCTGCAGTAACCTGTAATCACAGAAGGCAGCTACTCCCCTGCAATAACCTGGCGAGGGAAGGTGGGGAAGCAGGAGTGGCAGCACAGAGGGAAGGCTGAGCTATGCCAGTGTTTCATTTCTGTAATGGGTAACCCCCTGCTCAACCAGCAGCTGAAATCACAAAATGCCATTTTATACTGGGAGCTTTGGGATGAAACATCTCTGACTTTTCTACCATGGGGCAGTGTGTAAGCTGTGTCTCAGCAGCAGCCCTGCAGGCATGGCACTGTAACCTGTGTTTATTTTGCTTTTGGAGCTGAATCCTCTTAGAGCTGCAGTCGAGGAGCTGCTCTGTGCTGCAGCCCATTCTCAAGGGGACACACCACGAGATGAGAGTATCCTCTCACATGAGTGAACGATTTGCTTCTCATTCCTCACTCCATGACATTATTTTGTCCAGTGGGACAAGGAGACTGATTCTATTTTTTCCCCCCAACAGATATTTTTTTGTTTTTTCCAATAAAACTTTTTTCCTCCTGGTTTTGCTCAGCAGTGTACACCTTTCACAGGGCCAGGTGGCTCAGGACCCCATCCAGCCTGGCCTGGAACACCTCCAGGGATGGGGCAGCCACAGCTTCTCTGGGCCCCCTGTGCCAGTGCCCAACCACCCTCACAGCAGGGAATTTCCTACTAAGATCTAAACCTACCTTCTCTCAGTTTAAAGTTGTTATCCCTCCTGCCATCACTACAATCTAGAGTCCCTCTCCAGCTCTCTCAGAGCCCCTTTAGGCACTGGGAGGGGCTCTAAAGTCTCCCTGAAACTTCTCCAGGCTGAACAACCCCAGCTCTGCCAGCCTGTCTTCACAGGACACTTTTTAAACTGCACAATTATTGTAATTCCAAGTTTTTTAGATAAATTAACAGCATTATTATTACTTTCAAAAAAGACTATTTCTATTTAGTTTATGCCTTCCTTTCATCTCACAGTACTTACAATGTAATTACAAAGACTAGCAGGGAGAATTTCACGATACTCCAAGGCATCTACTTCCTGGGATTGTAATATGAGAGGAGAACCCGCAGAGGGCACTGTATTGTCTCAGATGAGACAGATCCTCCAGAATCGAGGAGGATGTAGGATTTTTTTAGGTTTCTGCATTTTCATAAAATTCCTGTCAGATTTTTTTTCCATGTATATAGCAATAAGAAGAGTTACAGATTGGACATAAGATTTACAGTCTCTGTTTCATATATCTTTGAGATGAAAGGTATAATCGAGAACTATCGTGCTGTTTTCAGTGCAGTCCTTGTCCTCACTGTCCTTCCTTCCCTCATGCTTGTCTGAATGTTTTAGCTGTGCAATCACTCTGGAAACTCGGGAAATACTTAATAGGGTAAATTCTAAACCTGCCATGTGTCAGAACAGGCAATCTGAAAAACACTGCTACAAAGTGTGCAAATGTTATTGCAATCCATCTGAAGCAGGACTCAGATTTCAGGTCTGAGCTCTCTTCCCTTATCAGGAGGAGAGTACAATACAGCTCCTCTGCAGAAAGGGATTCACAAATGGAAATTTCTGTTTGTGGTCTTCTAGAGATTAAAATTTGCTCAACTCTGATCATACAAAGCATTTTTCATGGTTATAGAAAAGTGATGAAAAAGTTGTGTTCCACTGTGTGCTGGCTGTAGATTTAAATTAAGCTTTAGGGATTTTAAAATGCAGTCCACAAGCTACTGTGTATTTCTTCAAGTCTTCTTGACATCTTTGTTTAGACTTAGGGTTTCCCTGAGCTAGCTGGTGCCCCAGACTTGCTACAGTCTGCCTTTTTTTTTTTTTTTTTTTTGCAGATGATTGTAAGAGAATTTGCTTTCTAGTTCTATTTTCACTAATGCTTAGATTCGTGCCTGAAATACAGTTATGTCTTTTAGTTATTAACTGCATGCTTAATCTAGTTGTGGTCCCTTCTCATGCAACACGTACAAAACAGGCCTCGAGATCTGTCCTTGTTACAAAGTGATGCTTCACAGAGAGCAGTGACAAAGACTTCCACAGGTTGTGGAGAGTTCAGCTAACAAATACAGAGAATAATGTGCCTTGAGGCTTCCAGTTCTTTTGTATTTTGAACAGTCTGTCTTCTGGTTCTTTAACTGGGGGGATACTGTGTGATAACATGTTTCAGAGGCTCTGTGTCTGGACACCTCACACTTCCACTGCAGCGTTGCAGTTTTTTCTTCCTGTAAAATTGGGCAGATTTTTTTTCCCAAGGGGAAAAAAACAAGAGCAGAATGAGAAATGCCAAGAAGTATTGATCAGATCTTGCTTTAGAAGGGGTTATGAATGATCTTCACCCTTCAGGCTTGTGGCCAAACTTTCATCCTTTGCTTCTTAGCCCCAAGCTGACAACCCCTCCTGGTGTGCAGGAGAAAAGCTGATAATTGCCATGTGATCAGACCTTCCTGCAACTCAGCTTTTAAAAAACGCTATTGTCCTTTATGCATTTCTGCCAAGGGGACTCAAGACAGGTGAACAGACTCCTGTTCTCTCTCCTTCTCTTCCAGGAGAATTATTCAGCTGTCAAGGAAATTTATTTGGCAGCCGATAGTTCCTGTTCGAGTCTTCTAAGGTTCATTGGGCTGGCACGTCCTGCTGAAGGGGAGTTTGCTTTCTGGCTGGACCTGCAAGCTGACACCTGAAAACTGTATTAGAAAACATGTTAATCATTGTATGGCAGAGAGGTGGCAGCCACCTGTATCTGAATGCTTTTACTGAGCAAAAAGGAGACTCAGCACCGAGTCTGTAGTTTGGTTCTCTGATTCCATGCCCACTGGGACCTGTGTTGGGACTTCATGGTTTCCTTAGTACCACATAGATAAACTTCTCAGAACAGGGGCTAACTGTCACAAAAATCAAATTTTCAAAGAAGAAAAATCAGTTTTGCTGATGATGCAAAATGTTAATCTCTATCTTGATTTGTAGAATTAAGTTGGAGCAGGGTGAGCTCTAAAGTCATGGAAAAGGCTAAAAGTCCTGAAGTACTGAAAGTCCTTTTGACACTTTAGAAATAACAGGTATGACAGCAAAGAAAAGGCAGAAAATCCTGTCTTTGCTCCTGCTGTGGAACCTGTCTCCTTGATTGCTGCCTTGGCTCTGAGTTCCTGCTGGTCATCACGAAAGGGACAGGTCAGCAGCTCTGCAGAATGGTGACTGAGACCTGCAGAGCTTTGTGTTTCCTCTGCAAAAGAACACATTTAATTCTCATCCCGTTAGGCAAAGCAATACTAAAGCACTTGGAGAGGGTAGATTTGTGCAGATCACTCAGAAGATGACCCAGAGCTTTCAACGTGCCTTTCCTGAAAACCCCTGCTGACTACTGGCTGAAAGTGATTATTCTGTGAGAACTGACTGGCAGTGATGTGTATTTGGTTTTGCCTTGTGCGAAGTCTGGAGAGCACATCAACCCTCATATTGGGGTGAAGGAGGGGGAGTGGGAAAAAACCTCTCTCAGATAGTAGATGTGGTTTGCTATGCTGGCTGACAAAGGCAGTACAAACATTACAGATTAAATTAACTGGACACTGTACTGATCAGGGACCTCTCAAGTAAAGATTCAAGCATGCTCTTCTTTTTGAACATTCTTCCTCTTGAACTGGGAATTCTGGATACACACTGGGCATAAAGTGGAGATAAACATGCAGTTTTAAGAGCATCACTTTTTAAGAGCTCACTTGAAAAGAAAGTACGGGCATTTCTTCTAAAACTTCTGTTATGAAATTTCCAATTAAACCTTCCTACACCAAATAAACAGGGATATAGATAGTCTATACCAGTGACCCAGATCTAGCAGCACTTGAGAGCTCCTGTCTCTGTCTGCCCACGCCTTTCCTGAGGTGGTTCTGCAGATACCAGGCAGTCACTGTGTATGGTATGGACAGGCTCTGGTTTTATCTGACTGTAGAAACAGGAAAGGACAGAGCCATTTAACACAGGTCTTCCCAAAAACAGGCACATGGAAACATAATTTAGTTTGCTAATGAGCAGCTGTCTCTAGAATGCTCCACAGTGGCTTATTAATAAACTCTACAATACTTACTACAGTGCAGATTGGATTACAGCAAGGAGGAGCTTTCTGCCAAAATGTAGCTGTCCAGAAAGATTGGATGAGCAGGATATAATCTCTTTGATCAGAACTAGGGCATGTCACTGTCAAGAACACCTCTCACCCATGATAAAATATGCCACAGAATCTGTAAGGACCACAAATAATCAGGATTGCTGATCTTGTCAGAGGTGCTGGAGTCAGTAAAGTCAGAATACTCTGAGCTCTTCCTGTGCTGCCTCTCTTTGGCATCTGAGATGGAAATTATAAGCAAGACTTCTTCTTCTTCTACTTCCTCTTCTTCTTAATTTGTTTTGTTAAGCCCCTTAAGAACACATCTGAAACTTTTTGTGTTCTGTTGTGTCCTGAAGACAATTATAAACCCGTGTAAATGGGTTTGTTTGCTGAATTGACATATATGTAAGTGTAGCACTGCAAACAGTGTTCCTGTGAAGTAGGAATGGGGCTGCTGTGCATCCTCTTTTACATAGGTGTTTAAGTAAAAACAAGTTATTGTCTGTTTGGGTGTATTTATTTGTGTAGCTGACTCCATGGCAATTTAAAGCAGATTAGAGGTAGGTGAACATGTTTGTATATTCTGATTCATGTGGGAGACTATCTCAACAAACAGTGATTATTATTTCACTGAAAAGGCTTTTAATATAGTAAATTCCACGTACTGACAATCTAATGTGACTCTTTGAAATAGCAGACTGTACAGAAACCTGCTGGGAATATTTGTGGCGTGGCACCAAATGAGGAGTGTAAGCAGTAGTCTGTCAGCTACTTTTCTGCTAACAGACATAAAGAAATGCAGAGCAACCCAAATTCTTTAAGACAGGTTTCTGTGTTCTGTTGGGACCCTTAGGTTGCCCTTTAGCAGCTGAGTCTAACTAGGGAACTGTATTTTCTTCTAGGAATAGGAAAAATATTAAGCTTGTTATAATGTTGTTTTAAATACTGTTTTATCTCCCTGGGGTATGGCTCATTTATTCTTGTCTGAGGCTGTAATTACAAATTAGAAATATTTATTTTTAAATGCGCAACTGACGTAATTGTACCTGGACAGTATAGAAACAAACTGTATTTTCATATAGTTCAGTTAAGGCAAATTCAACAAAAATATTCAGAATCCATTTTATTGAAGAGTTTCAAGTTTGTATGATGACAGTTTCAAGATGGTATGATGACAACTTCATTTTCAGGGCCTCCATGGATTCTGTGGTCTGAAAATGTGCTTTATAAAAATCTGTGTGTAGGCTGATATTAGCATGGATGGTGCTGATATGACCATGGAGACCAAACTCAGAGGAACTATAACTCCATTTTCCACGAGAAAAAGAGAACATACTTCATTTTCCATAGGTTTTATTCACTCCTTTAATATAAACATTTTATTAAGGACTTTTGTTCTAGTCATGTGACTTGAAATCAAGGCAATTGAATAGATTTAGTTATAAATGCAATAACTGACATTGCAATTACTCCTTTTCATTTTTTTGAGGGAAGTGCCTCAGTTTGAAGACTACAAATCATCTTAAATAATAAAACTCTTTTAAGCCATTTACATTGTGACTACATTGTTTCTAAGAAGTGAACTGAAACAAAGTCTGATTAATGATGCATTTAATAACTTGGCCTATATATACAAACAAACCCTTCTAGGAGTGGTACTTACACATTAACAATGTGTAATAAAGGGGGATTAAAGGAGGAAAATATTCCAGCTTTAAGTGGTTTGTCATTTGCATGTGTCAACAAAGAATATCAGAAAAATATTATTTAAGCAGTTTGGTTTTAATGGCCTTTTTTCTTTCAATTTTATTCTATTCTCCTACTTAAACCTTTAGTTACCTCTTTAAATTATGCCTCCATTGCACCGTTACTGTAATGGATGGAAGTACTGAGTCATGGCTGAGAACCCAGACTGGTGCTGGGATTTATTTGGTCTGTGAAAAGCGAGGATTTGGGCAGTGATGCAGTAATTACAGCATCTCCTGCAGCTCTGCAGGGGCTGCAGACAGAGGTTTTACCCTGCCTGGGGGGGAGGCGGCCGCTGCATCGGGGCTGCAGCCCTGGAGCTGAGGGCTGAATTATGCCCCATTTTCCTTAGGTGCTTTTCTCCAGCTTGGCATTGTATGCATGAAAGTGAGATCAGTCTGCTGGAATCAATATCCTCAGGGAGGAAGTTTGCACTCATTTTATGTCAGTAACAGTGTAATGTTATAATAGTAGCAGTTATTAACCTTGTATTTACTGTGCTCTGCTCTGTTAATGGAGACAGAGACACTCAAACCTATTCATAAAATTTTTTCTTTTGTCTTTTTATAGTTTTGATGTGTGTGAAACACTTGTTCCCACTTAGTTAAATGCTGTCGTCTTAAACCTTGAGCTCTTTCTGTATCTCTTCCTCTTCATTCTTCTCCCCTTTGTAAAAGAGATGAAGCTTTATGTCACAAAGGCTACAAGTTTTATGTATTCCCTGAAAAATAGAATTTTTTATGAGATGGCCTTTATTCTGTAGCTGTTCTGAGTGTCAATGAAATTAAAATATCCACTCTGAAAAACGTGTTGCATCACAAAAAATACTCTTAGTTTGCACTGCAGGGAGCTTCTAATGCTCAGTACCAATACAAATTGCACCTATTAGTTTGCAATTTTGCCAAGTTACTGCAGTGACAAATAATCTGACTTTCAGCAATCTCATGGGATTTCAAAGCTTGAACAGAAAAAAAAGTTAGTAATTTAAAATTATTTTCTGTTGAAGAAGATAAAAGTAAATATAATCAAAGAAAAGAAGACAATATATGCTTCAGTTTTGGATTAATTGAATGACAGGCAAGAAAGAGCTTTCCCCACCCCAAACACTTCAAATTTATATTGTGAAACAATGCTCTGGAGCATTTTTCAAGCTTATGGCTGTCACCAGTGGGGGTAAAATACAGCTGGTGACAGTTATAAATAGTGCAGGCTGCATTAATGCTCTGTGCTGTGCTGTGATTTGTGCTATAAGGAAGGTGAAACTCAGATTTGGCAGGGAGGTAATTTTGAATGAGAGGTTCAAGAAAGCCATAATTTAAGAAATACTATAAACCTGACATTATTGTTGTGTAAACATAAAGATTCAGCGCTGACAATTGTACACTGATATAAAACCTCATTTAGGGAAGAGTCAGTGTTTGTGACAGAGCTCTGGTCAGGATTTCAGTGGCATTTGAGTGTGCTCAGAGCAGCTGCTGTGATTGCAATCACACAGCCCTGGCTCTCTACCCCCAAACAAAGTCACAGAAGGAGGGTGGGTCTCACAGCAGGTAACAATTAGCAGGGTGGCTCTGGGTCAGCCTAGCTTCAATCCAGTACTTTTCTGTGACCTGCTGCAGCACTGAGCTCTCCAGTAATTTTTCCTTGCTTTCCAACTTCAATACCAGCTACAGCACCAAGGCAAACTGTGTCACATGTACCCTGGTGGTCTGAATGTCATCTTCTATAGAACTCCTTTTCTGTCTGCAAACTGTTCTCACCAGTTTGCTACACTAAAAGCTCTATTTTAGGAAAGTGATGGTCAAGAAGAAGGGATTTTGTGAGGAACAAATAACAAATGAAAATCAACATATTTACAAAATAGACTGTCTTTGCTTACCTCTACTAACGGATGCACATTCAAATGAAAAAAGATAACTTCTTGATTTATTTTTAGGTGTGATGGTGCTCCAGGGCAGACAGAGCTTTGAAATGGACGTGCCTAGACAGTCTACTGAGTGAGGTGCCCAGAATGCCCAGAGGGCTTTAAACCATACTCTTCTAAAATATTTTATTTGAATTAAACTCAAAGATTTAATGCGTAAAACAAAAAATCTGGAAATGCCAGTGTATGTGGAGCCTGAGTTGGAGCTTTTACGGAATTCTTCTGTCTTTGCAGGTGAGTCTGTAGACTAAAGCTTTGTATTGTCTTAATAAATTTTGGGAGCAGCAAACTCTGCTCAGTTCCCATTAGTCCCTGGGAAGTTCTGCCCTGAGCAGCTCTTTCTTCCCTGTTTTTTTCTGTATTTCTGCCTGGGCCTTTGGCTCCTTCCCCGGCCCCCACATTGCTGTGCTTCTCCCTGTGCTGTCTGCCCCTTTCTCCAGTGGGCTCCAACAGGTGATGGCTGTGAGATCTCAGGGCTTTCAGCTGTTGCTTCTGATATTTTTAATGAATTTGTAGTATTTCTGTCTCAGTTGATAGGGAAACTCAACTTACAGGAGTATTGGGAAAATAGAAAATAGTCAACCTTGCAAACTGATTTCACATCAAATGAAAACTAAGGGAAAATTTATGGCATAAAAGTTCAATTTGTTGGGTTCAAAGACTGTTTAACTTGTACTTGCAATTAAGCCAGGAGTTATTTTCATGAAGCTGCTGTCGGGTAATTGATGGCTCTTTCATGAGAGCTAAGATGACAGCATAGGTGCTCTATAAATCACTAAAATTAATGTTTGTCTTGCATTATTATAACAGTACTGTTCTTGATTGAATCATGTGCGCTCTGCTCTTGCTCCTTGGATCCTGGAGAGGCTGTCAGCACCTCGTTCACAGAACACAACCTGCTGCTCTCAAGGGGTTTGCAGTTCTTACAATGGAAAAAGTCCTTTCAGCATAAATCAATATCCCAAAGCGTGGAAAGCCTGTAGCAAGGCAAATAAATAGTTGCACTATTGCCATTTTCTGCAATCACTGAAGTGCTATAAACATTAGCAGCTCCAGAAATGAATGAGATAAGTGGCTCAGGTAATGTAGTTATCCAATTAGGTTGGGTATGAAAGCATGCTTTAATCTCCCTAATTATCTACCTACTAGAAAATGAACAGTTAATAAAATGGAGGGTTTTTTTTCAGGTGGAATGCTAATATAAGACCCTCCTTTCCTGCAAAAATCTTTCTTGGGAAAGCAACTACCCATATCTGTGTGGGTGGGGGAACAAACTTAGTATTCAAAAGGCAAGTTGTGCAGACTGGGATAATTTCATTTGCATTAAAGCATGGATGTTCATGCTGGAATAACTGATCTTGGAGTGGGTTTTGTTTGATTTTCCCCTGAGTTTCTGACATTTTTAGGACTTTGTCCTTGTTATATGTGGCAGTTTGATTTAATGTAAGTTAGTATCTCAGAAAAAAAGAAAAGCATTAACATTAGCCCTGCTCTAACAAGAAATTGACCTAGACCTATAGAGCTTCCTTCCCAAAAACATTTTTCTGGAACAAAAAGCACATAGATTTCCAAACGTTTTTCCTGCCAGAATTTAACAGGAATCATTAAGGCTTCCATTGTGTAGGGAGGTATTCAAGTCTTTTGCAGTTTTGTTTTTTTTTTGCAAGATGTATAAGTTGCCAAAATAGCAGCTGTGAAGGTGTCATCAGTGCAGAAAGGCATCTGAGCCTGGAGAACTGAGGAAATCAAATGTCTGTGCCTGTGAGAGACCGAGTAACAATGAACACAAGGGAAATAAAGACTCACTGTCAATCCAGCATTATGGGATTTACTGGTAAAGTCTGGAACTAATAGTAAATTCATGTAGAAATATAACACATTCAAAATACTCTTCTTCAATGATCCAACACATCTAAAAGTGATTTAGGAGTTCTGTACTGTGCCACAGGCATCCTGTCTGTTCTTTTCTGGCTGCATTGCATCCCTGTTCCCTGCTGTTTAGGAGACAGTGTGCTCTTAATTCTCTATAGCTAGTCAAAACCAACATAAAGTAGACTGAAGTTAGTGTACATGTTCTATGTGCAGTAAACCATTTAGTAAGTCTTGTGACAACAATAAAACGTGTATTTATGGGGGAAAAGCTGTAATTTCATCCTCTGAAATTAACACCTCTCTTTTCCCTTCCTCTTCTCTTCTTTGTCTTTCTCCCTCTCATCTTACTGGAAAAATAACTCTTTTCAATGAGAGAAAAATATTTAGAAATCTCTATACAAAACATCAACACTTCTAATTTTTTCTGGTTGCTTTAGACATTAGTGATGAAGTCCTGACAGCATCTAACTAGGCCACAAATATGTCTTCTAAGTTGTCTGGTGAGGAAATGAATGATACTGTTGAGAGGAACCTTTCCCTTGATGCTTGTATTGGAACTCTGGGCTTCAATGTGATGGAGACAAAAGCATTCCTGAAGCACCTGGGTGCTCAGCAGGGCCCTCACTGGCTCCTCTGAAGGTCTGTTTGTATCCAGAGAGTGCCAGCAGCAGGAATAGCAGAGATGTCTGGCCCTGCAGGGATGGCGCCCTGGGAACCTCCGCTCAGGGCGGCGCATCCTAGTGCCAGGTTTATTGCAGGAAACCAGGAAATGCTTCAAGAGCTGGCACAGATGGGATGGCAGCGAGGCAGGCAAGAGGGCTGGGAGCCAGCAAGGTTGGGTCATTAGCTGACTAAACTGACTTGCCCTTGGAAGTGTTTGCTGGGTTGACGTCTTTGGATGGAAAATTTTTGTTTCTGTCTGTTGAGGAACAGCACCACTTTTGAACCACGAGCACCTTCTCTGCCAGGCTGGATTTGTCACCTCACTTTGCTTCCTGGGTTGGGCTGCAGGGCAAGGACAGGTTCCTTCAGTGGGGCAGGCCATGGGGTCTGACAGGAATTCCCAGCAAAGGGCACCTGGTACCCTCTGCTGAGGCCCTGGCAATCCACTCCAGGAGACTGAGGCAGTCACAGCATTTCCTGACGGTAAAATCTGTGACTGTGCCCATTCAGTTCTTTCGTAGACTAAGGACAGACTAGCTGAGCTCGTATTTTCTAATTTCACTCTGAAAATGCATGAATTATATGAGTAGATTTTAAGGAATAAAAAACCCCTCTGCAGTCTAGCAGTACCCTGTGAGATTTCTGCAGTTTGCACACTGAAAGGTCCCTAAAACACCCATCTTGGTTTTTTGTTTTGCATTTGCTCAAGAGGAATGGTATCTATTGTTCCTCCCTGTGGCACTGACACATTAATGGAGCCACCTCTTGCCCCTCAAGTGGAGGGACTTATATCCTGTTTCTCAGAAAAAATAGTCTCTATTTATTTCTGCATTTGTATATTTATTTTTGACAGATCTAGTTATAGCAGCTGTCTTGCTTCCTTTGCTTTGCTTTTTAAGCATGGAATTTTGATTCCACCCTTGTCTTCTCTGGAGTATGAAAAGCCATTTACAGTATTGTTGACATGTCAGTTATAATGGCTTTCCTTCTGCTCTTCACAGACACTACCAAAGGGGATTGTATTTGAGGGAGATCAAGATTTTCTGATGATCACTTTTAATATAGGCAGATGAACAGAAATATAAAATCAGCTTTTATGTTTGACCTCAGAGGAAAAAAGAACAATATATACCATGATGGTTGAATATAATCAATCTTCATATACTTTCTTGTCGAGTTTGTCTCTCCCTCCTTAATTTAATAAGATTTTTGTGTGTTTATGTGAGGAAACTTATTGAAAATATACTGGATTCTGCAAATTTTCCAGTGCAAATTATTTTCTGTGTCATGGTGTGCTTCACCTTAGACCATTATGCAAGTTTTTCTAATTGAAATGTGGGTTATTAACCGGACAAAAATATTTTTCTATTTTTTGCAATATATTTGGCAATGGTTACTAACAAATAGCATGAAATTAACAGGTGGGAAATAAGATTTGAAAACTTCCACAGATCACCTGTGCCACACACTCACAGCAAGCTCCTGAGACAGGCTCTCTTCTGGGAATGTGCAAATGCCCGAGTTTGGACACCAAAGGCAACTCTGATATTTGTACTTTTAAAAGCTTTTTCCCTAATACAGATTTTCTGCTCTGGTCCACCTGAGGTCTGATTTATAACTTAGTCATGTCTTACTCACTGAACAGGAAATCTGCAGTATTTGCTTTAACATATAGTGTGACTGCTATAGACCCTGGACTAACAGAAAAGGAAATTTTCTAGATTAAATAGTCAAATGGAAAACCTTGGAGACTACTTGGGGTTAGTACAAATACTGTTACAGTAGAGTAAGGCATTTTCAGTCTTTCAAGGAATAGGAAAAAGTCAAATGAGCAGTGATTGTCAGTAGACAATTCTCTGCTTGTTTTTCTGCAGAAAGATTGATTTTCTTCTGATGGATCAAAGGAAAAATCCAATATCTTCACAGTAACAGCTAACAGAAAACAAGGAAAGAAAAGAAAGTAAAATTGCCAAATTTTATGTTCCTTTGGGATCAAGGACCATTGAGTCATACAAAGAGGCATTGAAACAGCAGAATGTAGAAGTTCTCTAGAAGAAAAATAAATCACAGTGATTTATTTCCCCCCTCTGACAAGGTCATCACAGACATTCTCAGAATTGCACATGCTGCTTCTGTGCAATTTCTCCATGAGAGCTGTTTGGTCAGGTTCAGTGAAACAAAGCAGCATTAAGAGCAGTGCTATGAAAATATGGAAACACACATTTTTCATGAGTAAATATAATGTAAAATGGCATAGTAGAATGATGCTTGTTGCATTTGAGGCTGGGTATTGTACTACTTTCCATGCAAAAATGCCTTTTAAAAAAAAGATCCAAGTTATGTTAATTGCTCTGTGAACAAGTGGCCTGTACAGAAATGGTGTTGCATTCTTCCTTTTCCAGTGTGACATTTCCATGTGGCCTTGCAGCTCTGTTCTATTCCCTCCAGAGTCAGTCCTGCTTCTCCTGGGTCTCAGCATGGGGAGGGCTCTGGCAGGGTGGAGTGGGAGGGCAACCTGGCAGCTCCCTGGTGGTGCTGGGGTGAGCAGGGCTGTGGGCAGAGCAGGGCTGTGGGGAGAGCAGGGCTCCAGCAGGGCCATGGGGAGGGCAGGGCTCCAGCAGGGCAGGGCTCCAGCAGGGCACATCTCACCTGGGTCTGTCCATTCCTTCGTGCCTTGAAAGGTTGCCTCGGTCTAGTTCTCCATATGTTTCATTTGAATGAAATCTGGCTTTGTAAATTAGAAAGCTTTGGTGATTTTGAAGTGGTGAAGCAGTTCTGCCCTGGGATACTGGCCAAGTCAGGTCTTGTGATATATTGCAGTCAGGGGAGAAGGATATGTATCCTAATACATCCCACAATTTAGAAATCCACTCTTGAAAATGAAAGGAAGAAAGTGGAAGAAAAGCTGTCTTTGGTGAAATGTCCAAATAACCCAAACATCTAATACCATTCTAATTTTGTTTTTCTGGCATATGCTGGTGGGAGGATCGAGGACAATGTATGGTTTCAGCTCAGAAAAATAGGTAGTAGCACAATGCAAGAGATCTCAGATGGAAAAAATCACTGAAACAGAGCTTTGGCACATGTAATTTTCTATTTTGAAGGTTAAATATGTCTGACCACTGCAGCTGAGAGAGTCAGTGAGCACAGACTGTCAGATTACAGAAATCCTCCTGTAATCCTCCTATCCTGGGTAAAACAAGCAGGCCCAGCATCCTGTTTCCCCTCCTACAAAGCAGATTCCTCACTTCCTTCTTGGGCTTCAGAAATATGCAAGGATATGAACTGAAACAGAAACAGACTCTGCAGAAAATATTCTACTTTTGAGCTGTAGCTATGATCCTCAGGGCATTGTCAATGTCACAGGATTTGGGTTTTGAGATTACTTGGCTCCTTTGTTTTCATGTTCTCATTCCATTTCATAAGAAATTCAAATGTCTTTCAAAATAGTTATTTCCACAGCTCTGTGTTTTTAAATTGGAACTGATAAGCCAAGTAACTGTTGGGGATTAAGCTGACATCAGATTCACCATATATTTCAATTTTACCTCTATGCACTCATGTTCTAATCTTGCAGCCTTTCCTCCTGGATAATACACATTATCTTCTGTGCTCTTCTGATCAATATCAAAGATATGTTTATCTCCTTAATATCAGAATTGGTTTTGACTAATTATGTTGCATATGTAGATATATTTAACCTTTTAGTATGGCATAAAAAGTATGTCAATTACTTTTTCTAAATACCTACTTTATTTTGCTCTAGTGTAGAGCCTTTAGCTTTGCTTTGCATTTGAATAAATGTTATAAAAATGGGAAGAATGTTGATGACATTGAACATTTTAGCTCCAGGATGTGACACACTAAATCTGGTTAAAATCTAAACTCTTTAATGTTTCTTTATCTGTAATGACAAAAAAAAAAAATAGTAGTGTAGGCTAAAATTCTAAATGCTCCCTGAAATGCAGCAGTGCAGTGATTTGCTTGCTTTTAGCTACAATCCCTGGCTGTTTAACTAAACTCATTTTTGTTTCTCCTATAGCATTTTTCAGTCTAGTGATTGAGAACCTTTTGGAGTAACTGTGTAACCCAGCAGGAGGTTTTTCAGATCCTATCTTTACCACGAGTTTTTAAACTCCTGTGCTTCCACTTGCTGACAGGCTCAGGGCAGAGTGGTATCTGCTTTGTAGTTTTTCCTTCCAGCAAGATGCAGTGTCAAGCACCACATGCCTCTCTCCTAATCACAGGGGCGTGCTGCTGCAGAGCTGTTCCGAGCGTGTTTGCCTCCCAAGCCTCCCTCCTAACAAGGGAAGTGCCAGGTGCCAGATTTCTCTGTTGTAAACGAATGATTTCTGATTGGACAAGCAGAGATGAAAGTCAAATACTTTTTAGACAGCAAGGGAGTTCAATACCCTGCTTGTTTGACATTACTGAGGCGTTTTGCTGATGGCATGTCTGCATGTTAACTGGTCTAATGTGAAAAGGTTTGGTGAAAATCTGCAGAAACATTTGTTCCTTTAGAATCGGGTCTCGGGCTATTCATGGGAGTGCTTGGCCCATAGGGGGAGTGGCAATGGTGCCCAGTCCTAGCTAAGGGCTCTGATCTCTTTGGGCAGAAGAGTTGTGGTTAATACAAGGATCAATGTTCCTCTCATTGAGGCAGCACAGAAAGAATACTCTGTACAAATCTATTGAGACTTGGCCAGCACGAGTCTGAGTGCTAAGGGACAACTTGGAGGTGCTTTGTGGCATCAGGCCTTTCCGACTATCCATCAGGTGGACTGAATTTCCAAGGTAAAACCAGGCAGTTTTAAACAAACAAAATGGAATTCTGAGTGGTGAAATCCATTCTTAATTCTGCAAACTGCAGCTGTTACTTGTAATAGGTGCAGTGTAATGAAGGAGGATATGCAGTACAGTGTTTCACAGAATATAGCTTGGTAATACTAGTATTTCAAATGCATTTTTCATATTACTCTGTGGGTTTTTTTATAAATGGAAGTTGTTGGCGTCACATCAGCCTCTGGTGTTTTGTGGCAACAAATATGGAAAAAATTGTAATAAACCAAGTCCTTAAAAAATTGAATGTGCTAGCAGAACTTAATTACTGGCAGAGGGCAGCCAGAAGAAAACTGACTGTCAGATGAATAGCTCCCCTAAAGGTTTTAATTTTTAATTATAGATTAAAGAAAGCCTTTGCTGAGTTGCCTAAGATCAATATGAAATACAGACCATTCATCCACACTACAGTGCACCAGTGGCATAGTTATAAATATTCAAAAAGAAAATGAAAGTAATATCAACAGCCCTATTTTCTGAGAACAATAGTTTCAACCTCTGACACTTCTCTATGCTGTGGTGTAGTGCAGACTGTTCAGAAACAAGGGCCACGTTGCAAAGGTCCAGAACTACGCAAGAGCAGAAAGATGTAATTAACGATTGCATATATTCACCATGACAGAATTCTCCCCCAGGCTCCCTCTGTGTGTCTGCCCGGCAGGTGAGGACTGCAAGCTTACATAAGGACCTTTGCAGAGTGCAGGGCCTGCCACAGCCTGGGGAGCACAGATCACTGCAGTGACACACTGCTTTTCTCTCAACTGGGGCATTTTACTTCTTTGCTTAATTTTTGCTCTGATTTAGTAGCTGAATTACTGACCTTTATCTGCTCTGAGACTGCTAATCTGAATTTATTGAATTAATAATTAATGTATTGAATTATGATGTTTAACATAGCTAACAATAGTGCTATTGTGTATGAAAGAATGAAATCATAGTAAATTTTAATTTAGTGAACCTTTTATTCTTTTGTGTTCTGAATAATGCTGAGATGGGTACAATTATTGTAGATTCGTACTTAGATAAGAGTATTATGTTGGGGTTTTTTAGCTTCCCTTCCATTTGACACATGAGGTAGGGTTATCTGGATTATCTCCATTGACAATTTTCTGAAATAAACCATCTGTAACCAAGGGAGACACCCAGTGAGCTGCTGCATGGCTGATGTGAGCTCTGCTGCACTGTGTTTTTGAAGATTTGCTCTTAACTCCTGGCACTGCAAGCCCACTCTCTTTGCTGTTCACAGGTTCACAGAGGTGCTGACATGACAGCTTTTGTTTTATGAAAGCCAAGAGGATTTAACTTTGCCCTGATGGGAAAGAGGAACACGTAGTGCTGGTGCTGTGTGCTGCAAATGCCAGTGATAACAAAGGGGCCTTCACTGAGCCTGGTTGTAGACGTGTCTAATTCACTACATAATTGATTAGTAGCAATTACCTTTATAAATCAAATTAACAAGACTATACCAATGTTCTTTAAGTTACCTATCATTCTGCCAGTACTGCTGGTTATTGCTACAGAAACACTGTCTTTTTTTTTTTCTGGTTTATATGTCAATACAATGTCAGAGACAGGAACAAAATCTTGACTGAGGCAGACTGTACCTTATGAGTGAGTTTCAGTAGGAAACTCTTCACCTGTGTAAAACTGCAGAAGAAAATATCTTCTGGCAACAAAGTCCTTGAGTGAGATTGTCTCTGAATATGACAAATTCTGAGGTGCTGATGCTGGGGCGTGTGTTGGATGGTGCTGATGCAGGCTGTGGGGCTGGCAGGGAGAGCAGGACATGCAATACCATGAGCAGTTTGCTCAGAGAAGCTGGGGGTACACAGGTAATGAGTTCTCTCACGTGCCCCTTTCTGGAGATGCTCTCTCCCATACATCTCTTAGAAAAGATGGAAACTCCTGGAAAGTCCATGAAAGAGAACAGCTCTGTGCCTTTCCATAGGGCAGCCTTTAGGGAAGTGTTGAGTTCCATGTATTTTACTTTGTAGCAACTTTAGTTGTCAAAAATGTGAAAACTTTTTTTGCACTTGCTTACCAGCACAAGGAACTGTGGAGAGAGGGGACTTGTTTTGCAAAAATTGTTTAAGTCAGCTGTTTTGACAGGTTTCTTGGTGTTGCTCTTTAGCTGTTAATATTCCCAAGAGAATGCCAGAATTGCTCATCTTTCAGCAGTGTGAATAAAAAGCTTTTACAATAACTCTGGCTTAGCAGGCACACATTGTTTATGGGCTCTTTCCCTCTTGCCTGCAGTTAGCAGAAGGAGGTGTCTGGGCTGTTACAACTCTGCCTGCAGTGTTCTTCACTTTATGTTGCTGTCTAAAAGCACAAAAGGCAGAGGGCTGTGGGACATATTAATAATGGGAGAAATTTTAATAATTTAAAGGGAGAAAGTTGCAAGAAATTCTGATATTGTTTCAGCACTGGATGTCATAGAAAAACATTGTTTGAGGTTATTGTTGCAGAGGAAGAAGTGAAGTTAAAAGGTGAAAACTAAGATGCTAACAGTGGGTGCAGCTGGCAAGAAGCATCTGGTCATCAGCCAAAGCACCAGACTGCAATAGATACAAAGTGACATTTCAAGGTGACCAAGTTAGTACTGCTCTAGCATCAGAGAGCTCCGAAGTGTGCACTCAAGAGGGAGCATTAAAGGAATTGTACAGGAATTTTCCTTTATAACTCTTTGTAGCTGCATACATCTGAGAAAATAGTGAGTCAAGGAGAGCACTTTAATGTGTGGCTGGAGAGAGACTCCTGAGTGGAGTTCTGCCACCATTCTGTGGGTGTGGATGTGATTCCCAGGCTCAGACCCTGCCATGAACCAGCTCTCTGCCCTGAGTTCACTCCTTTTGCTCAGATGGTCCAGCCAAGCTCTCTGGCATTAGGAGAACTGTGGCAGTGGCACTGCTTCCAACTCCAGTTCCCTATGAATGGCCTTTCTCCTTGCTGGGACTTCTAGTTTGTATGCATACCCTTAGACAATATACATTATCTCAAATATTTTAGAAATTAATGTACTGTATCGATATTTTAAAGAGCTCTGGAGTTTTTGAATGTCATTGTGAGAGGAGGCAAAGGAGGCAGGAGCTGGAAGAGGTTTGGGCTGTGTGCCCATTTTGGTCACAGATGTGCTCTGTGACCTTGGCCAGCCGTGTAGAGTGGCCTCAAGCTCAGAGCCTTTCTTGTGCTGGGAGCAGTTCTGATGACTGCAGAGACTTCACAGGCTGTGAGATACTGTTCAAAGCAGTTGAGTGGAACCTTTAATATTTTTACGATACGTTTTTCTGTAAATAATTTATTTTCTTCACAGAGGTGCTAGATATTAGCTGAACATTTCATATTCACAAATGAAAGGGAGCTTGCTCTAGCAAAGTGGGTTATTGCTGTGTGGAGAAGGTGAATTTGAGATCTAAGCAGAATTGTTTCAGCAGAGTGTTTTGCCAAATCTAAGCAACTCCAATTTCACTCTCTGCAAATTAAGAATTTACAGGGAAATCCAGCAGCATGTGGGGATTATCCAGGCCTTGTCTGTGATGGGGTCAAAGGGTAAAGTAGAATTTCACAGTATTTCCTGGAGTTCTCTTCCTTTTGCAGCATTCTGTGTCATAGGTGTTATTTTCATTAAATACAGTATTAAAACCCAAACAAAACCAAGCCACACAAGCCTGATAAATATAATTTTGTCCAATCTTGCATGTATTTTTGTTGTAGAGTGGGAGAGATCAGAGTTTTGATTCCAAAGCTCTCTGTACTGGTAGCAAGGCCTGCCACTGTACATGGATTTTTAAAGCAGTTCTATGAAGGAGACTGGAAGGATGGACAGAGGAAATACAAATCTCAAAACAACAACAGGAACTCATAAGTCTTGAAGGAAAAAACAAATACAAAAATTGCTCTGTAACAACTGTATTTGCAGTTCACATCCTATAACCAGGACTTCTCTCTATGCCTTCCCACTCTAGGAATTAAATTTCACAGACTTCAGAGTCTTTACTTTCTTTATGGTTTCTTCGACCAGCAATTTAGAGTCCTGCTTCCCTGGACTGAACCATTAGGAGTAAATTTAACCCATTTCTTTAATGGAAATCACTTGAGTGTGACTGAGAGCACCTTCTGGTTTTGCTGGCAGTTCATGGGCCATAGTTTAGAGAGAAATCAGAGCATGTTATGCATCAAGAGACATGGTGGCCTTTCTAGCAGTGAGATGGGTACAGAAGGGTGAAGGTAATTTTGATCTAGAAGTAAGGGTATAAAAGTCTGAATCACAACGAGCAGAGATACTCTCAAAGGAAAATGTGGTAGGGATTTTATACAAGGAACAAGAAGATATTTCAAAGTCATTGGGGAATTCAAGCTGTTGGGTAGTAATTGCAAAAATTGGAGTTGAGCCAGCATGCAAGGACGGGTGCCCCTGACTTTTACAAATGGCTCCATGAAATCTTAATGATGAGAAAATGTCAAAGGCTCAGGCTTTACTCCTTAGGCAGAATGTCATCTCTTGATGTATTTCAGGAGATCTTGTTGGTTATTTGCTCCCTCAATAAAAGGAACATTTCTATGAATCACTAGCATAAACCCATCTAACACCTCTGGTTTTGTGGAAGATTCCCATTCCGATTATTTCACTACTCTAGGATTTGAGATCAGAAATTAAAAAAAAAATAAATTGTACAATAAACATGTGAATTTAAAAGCCTTGCAAAATTGAAGAAATTCAGAAGTTGCCTTCATTATAAAGTATCCTTAAATCAATTTTGCAGAAAGTTTAAATCCTTCCTGGTGTTCTCTAGAGTGAATGTGGATCAGCAAACTCTCATCCTCTGTATTTGCTGGTCAGCTGAGGTGGGAGATCAAATCTGAATTTCTTGTAGCATCTTCTACCAGTAGACTTGATGTGCAGTCTTACTGAAAAAAGACCATTATCCACTAGTCAAGATGGTTCTATGGGAAAAGTTGCCCTCTGAAGAGTGCTAGAAGCAATTTTAAAAGAATTCCAAATTGTGTAGGTTTTCACTTAGATCAGAGATTTGAAGACATAAAATTAAACTACAGAACATCTCAAACATTTGTTGTAACTTCTGTCAAGGTTAGACTGTCAGCTGCAGAGCTTTAAAAGAAAATATGATCGATCCTATTTTCTGTAACCTCCCTTTTTTCCTGCCTAAGCAGCATGGCAAATATGGCAATTTCATCACGTGTTCATCCTGCAGAGCACTTATAAATTTATATAAATGTAATAGAGCTTAGGTTGTGGCTGATGTCACTTGAATTGCCCAGTACATATTGACAAAAATCGAGACAATTTTATAGGAAAATTCTGATCTATCATCTCATAGACTACAGCCATGGTGTTAATGGAAAAAGGGTTATATTTGATCAATTGTGACTACAGTAGGAACCTTGCCTGATGTATTGGTAACTTTCAACCTTTTTCACTTATGGATCACTATTAGTTGAATTTAGTTTCTTGTATTGCAACTTTAAACTTACTTATACTGGGTTTTCTGTTTTTGGTGACACCTTGCAGACCTTTCATCAGTATTGCAGAGCCCCTGCCAGGGGTGCACAGACCAAACCCTCAGGTTCACAAACCTCTGTTGGAGGGGTGCCATTCCTGGTTGGGCTGCCAAGTTTTACAGCTCTGTGTGAGTGTGTCCTGCATTAATGGAGTTGTAAAAGAACAAGGAAATAGGTAAGTAAATCCTCACTCAACTTTTCCAGGCTAAACTCTAAGTGTCCTCTTTGCCACCTCAGTTCTCTCAGTTCCACCCAGTATAACCTGCAGCTCTGATTGCTGACTGCTGCTCCCTCAGACTGTTCCAAACATGTGAAGTGCTTTAAAACTGATGACTCCCTGAACCTTGAATAAGCTTTCCACTAAAACAGTTTCAATGCTTGAGTTTGCAAGAGTTACACTCGATAACTCTGTGTATAAACAGTTGCAAATAACATTACTCCTTTGTTTTTAAGCTCTTTAATTCAAGAATATTGCATCGTTACGTTTTATTGTGCTGAAGTCAGAAAAATCAGGTAGTGTTTGCAGCTGAATACACTGGTTTATTTCAAGGTTTTATATGTATTATATATTTTTAGAGCAGTGAACTTGTAATTGCAAGACATGGCTTTCAGGTCTTTTTCTAACACAAGATCCTCTTGCAAGAGTTGAAGGGATAGTGATTTTCTTTCATTTCTCTGTGCACTCCATGTCCAAGGTATGTTAAAATCTAAAGTGTTTTTTTTTCTTAGGAAACAAAGAAAAGAATAACAAAAAACAAAACAAAACACACACACACACAAAAAATCAACATACACTAAGAGTCTCTATAAATAGAAATTAAATAAATCAGGTGAGTCTATTACTTCTTTCTGGACATAAAAAACAGTGTCAGAAAGGCTAGAAAGACAGCAGAAGGACAGAAAAAAAGCAAAAATGGGGGAACTGTTTGAAGTTGTGTACAATAAAAATATATATATAAGCTGTAATTTGGAAGCTACAGGGTTTTTGTATATGAAAAACAGAAGAGTTTAAAGGAGAGAAGTGTATCCAAAAACTACTGACAAAATTGTCATTTGGCTCCCCTGAGAGGGAACACTTGCAAGAATACGAGACAGAAAGGTCAGAGAAATAATAATTGGAAATGACTATTTATAGCCACTTCTGCACACCTCCTAGGTGTTCTAGCATATGAAAATGCAAACTAAACCAGGAGAAGTTAATTCAAGTAAGAAAGGTCAAGGAAATAGTAATTGCTGAATGGAGTTAATTGGATCTTTGTGGAATTGTTGGAGTTGAAAACCATTTTGTAGGTGGGAAAAATTGCTGTAGGAGACATAGAAAATATTCAGATAAATACATTATTATATTTCTAATAATATTTTTTTGTGTCCTGCATGAAAATGTTTCGGATATGGACAGGAGGAAAGTGTTGCAGGTCCAAACTCTCTTTCCAGAGCAGAGTTACTGAAAACTATATTTCCAGTGGAGATTAATGAAAATACAGAGATGACAATGACTGAATAAATCTCAGGTTTATGCTCTGGGCTAAGGGAATGAAACCTACAATGATTGTTATTGAGAGATCTTCATTTAGGGCATTGTTAGAAGTTACACATTAAAGAGCAGAGCCAATCCAGCTCCCAACTCCAGCCCAGCGACTCTGCAGGGAGGGCTGCAGCCCTGGCTGCTCCTCAGCCCCTCGGCAGAGCAATGACCTGGTCCAGGGGCCAGCACTGCGGGCTCCGGGCTGGGACAGGTCCCGGGCAGAGCAGGGAGGGCTCCGGGCTCGGACAGGTCCCGGGCAGAGCAGGGAGGATTCCGGGCTCGGACAGGTCCCGGGCAGAGCACTGCGGGCTCCGGGCTCGGACAGGTCCCGGGCCCAGCACTGCCGGTCCTGGGCTCGCACTGGTCCAGGCGTGCTGGAATCGGGTTTCTTTGTTAGCCCATCTTCCTTTGTTAGCCCGGCCGTTCCGCACGGCTCTGACCATCGCTCAGCCTCACTGAGCTTTAACCCAGCGCTGCTGTGCTGAGCCGCTCTGACTGATGAGCTTGTCTGTCTGGGGGAGGAACCGCACTCACCGCTGTTCATCCCAACACAAAGGCTCTGAAGCGCTCCCTCCTGCCCGCCCCCGGGCAGTGCTGACTGGGGCACTTGCAAAAGCAGAATTGAAGTCCTCACACAGAGCTTTGAGAGCTCTGAATGCCATCCAACTTTCATTGTCAGGTACTCTTTGAAAGGAATGGTGCTGTACCCATCATTGCAGGCTTCTGGTATCCTAACTACCTGCAAGCAATTTGGGCTAAAGACCTAGTGTTAGACTTTTCCCTTTTCCACTGATCTCTTAGACTTTAAGAATGGTAAAAAGAGCTGAACTGGAAAATATCACTAAAACTTAGAAATAGCAGTCGAAGACATTTAATGTTTTCATGGCCATTAGTAATTGCAGGGGAGCCAACTCTGCCCAGCAGCCAACAGTCTGGTATAGTCATAATTGCAGCAGTTTTAAGTGTGTGTCTTTGTCTTTTTCATGTTTATTTTTTTCTCTCTATGTCATGACAGAGTAATAGATTATTTATACCTTTAAAATCACTGAACAAAAAAATTGCTAGTAATGTTTCAGTTATACTTTAAAGTTTTTCAATCATAACCTTTTTTTAAATTGGTATTAATTAAAGTAGTGCAAGAATGTTCAGTCTGTGTATCACTATGTGCATAAAATCTCTTTTATAGACTTACCTAATCTATAAATTCAAATGGAGTTCCTTTAATTTTATTTTGCTTTATTCTATAGGTTGTCATGGTGTTATGGATTTTATAAGTGAAAGAACCAACTTGTGAGTTGTCTCTTGGTATCATATGAATTTATTTTTAATACATCCCAAACATAACTGCAACTTTATTGAATTCTCTTTTTCATAATGTTTGATTTATTAAAAAAGACAAGGGTGAAGTGATAAAAGCCTTGGAGCAAATTCATATTATTTTGAGTAATTGGCTTCAATGGAGTTAGATTAGCAGGTAAAATAATACAAGGTGCTATTTATTTCATCCCTGCCACTGCCATTAACTTCCAGTTCTGGAGACAGTAGGCAAACTAGAAGTCAAACATATAACTGGAAGTATTTCTCTGGCTTATTTGGAGTTTCCAGATTACCCTTAATTCTCTTTCCAGCTTCATAGTTCAGGAACCTTGTGCCAATAACCAGTGAACCAGAATTTTCTGCTGCACGAAATGCCACCAACTGGTTGACTCATCAAAACCAATTCAGGATAACTTCTGGGGTCTTTGCTGAATATGGACATGGATTTTTGCACACATCTTGGTGTTTGACTGCCTGGAATCATAAATAACAGTCATGACAACCATCATCCATGTGAAAGAAATTCATGATTCTGTATGCATATGCTTTTTGGATCTTTTTCTTCTATAATAAAACTCAGCAAGTCTAAATAGTGTGACATAATAAGGTAGGAAATATGGTAAGGGCTGTGAAATGTATCACTATTCAGAGTTAAGGGTGCGGTACTATTGAAATAGATTTATTTTGGTTTACATTTTAGGGTTTTATTGTTGTATCATCCACAAAAAGCAATTCTATCTGATATTCTGATAAGATATTTTGAAAAGATTTTGCTTACTGTACCTTGCAAGTTTTCCCTTGAAGTGACTTTTTTTTCACTGTTGGAAATGATAGAAAATGATAGAAAAATTTGTTCCAATTGAGGAAATGATTTAAAAAAATCTAGTACCAGAATGAAACATAAATGAAGCTGCAGCTGATGAACCAGTGAATGTGTAGGACATGTTGATGCTGGATTGTTTAGGAGGAAAAGTGACCTCCATGTGGGAGCCTTTAAGACCAGCAGAGAACTCTGAAGTACAGAGAGGGAACCAAGAGGAAGAAGAAGCTGGAGGACACACAGAATGCTGCAATGTTTTCCTATTTATATTTTAAATTTATATGGGTTGAGACATACAAATCTGAATGGTGAGTTTAATTATGAGAATTGCCTCATAACTAAGTGACAGAAATGTCCCAAGGGACAGACTGGACCTTGAGCTGTGTGATCTTTCCAGAAGTTTCTTGCGCAGGCTCACAATAGCTGCTGAGGACACAGGAAAGTGGGGTTGATTGCAAGCAGCTGAGAAATTTGTCCTCTCCATTCACAATAATTTTGATAATTATGAATGTATAATTTGCACTAGGAACATGTTGAAACATGGTCTATGAACTATACAGAAGACATCTAAATAACAAAGTCATTCCTTTTGCAGAACTACTTGGTATCATTATTTATACAGTTTTAAAGGAAAATGGTTTTGGTGTTATTTTAGCCATGTTCAACACAGATACAGTTCATGGTTTTGTTTGTTTTCTGCTCCAGGAAAAATTAGTCCTTAATGTTAACTCTTGATGCACTGAATAACATTTAAAAATCTCTTTCTCCCTCTGAAAGACATTGAAGCAAAGGCAGGGCCAGCCATATTTTGTTCCTCTTCAGTGACAGTATTTTGGAAGTAAAACGTTGGAGATCTATTGAAATAGCAATAGATAACAAAACAAATGGAAAACTCTCCAATAAATGAAAAGTCTTTTCACTTTCATTCATTGGAGCATGATGCCTGATGTAGTTAAAAGGAGAATTTGATGTTCCTACCAGCTGGACATAAAGCTATACATGTTCTCCTGTTCTAGCCTCTCAACAGGAAAAACCCAGTGGCAGAAAAAAGGCTCTTCCCTCTAGGAGTTAAATAAATAAAAAGATGATTTGTCATTGGAGATGTTCTGATCATGGTAATGCTTGAATATTTAAAGTATAGAAAGGTTGAGACAATGATATAGCTTTTCTCTCTTCAAAAATATCAGGTTAAAGGCAAAGCAATTTGTGGAATGGTTGTTGTTAGTATTTTTATTTCAGGGTAGAACTCCACAAGGTAAGAGATTGAAAGACAGAGAAAGAGAACTAATGTAATAACTGTATGAAACCAAAGGGTTTAATATTCATGATGGTACTCTAATATACATTCTGCTGAGATGTCTTTCTCTTTTGCAAAAGAAAAAAATAGAATCAAAGCCTTTTTTTGAAATGCAGTTTTCCCCATTGTGAGATCAAAGTTTGTGTTCCTGATAGCATTACAGTAGAAAGGTATGTTGTCTCATTTAGCAAAACAGCCTCATTAACGTAATTCTCTTTAGGTTAGTGTTCTGTCAATTACCAATATTGAAAACATAAAATGTTTTATTCTTTAGTATATGAAAGAAATCAAATATGCATTAATTTATTAGTCCCATAATTAAGAGCAAAGATAGCAAGAAAGGGTCATCATGTATTTGAAGTAAGAAATTTTTTAACAACTTAGAGCACAATTTGAAAACCATTTTTTCCTCTTTCAAGAAAATTCCCAAGGAATTTCTGTGCTATTTCTGCACTACTGCTGCCTGTTTATGCAGTGTTCCAATGACAGGACTCATTTGCAGATAAGGTCTGGCTGGGCCTGGGACCCAGAGGAGCAAACACCTTCCCTCAGGGCTGCCCCATGCTCACTTGTGGCCCTTGGGTGAGAACAGGCGTGGGGGCTGCTGGTCCCCCAGCCCAGGGCTTGTTCCTCAGCAGTGAGGGCAGCAGATGTGGTTTGGGGAGACATCAGTGGGGTTGTTAATGTGGAGAGAGAGAACCAAACCCAACAGGGCCAAGAGAATAATGGATATTACGAAATGTAATTCTTGTCAAAACTGATTTAGGAAAAGCAGACAATAATTGAGATAAATGACTATGCTCCACTGCACCTCTTCCTCCCTTCCTTCCAAGCCCCCAGCACTACAGGCACAGATGAATGTGCTTTTGCTTTTTTTAGAGTTGGCTCTTTGTCAAGGTTGCCATTACTTGACTTTCTGATACTGTATTGTAAAGCTCTAGTCAAATTTACTGATGTTGTCTGGAATACAAGGCATGACTTCCAGGGCTTCTCTTAAGCACTAACTGACCACAAATAGTCATGTGCACTTCAATAAATGCAATAATTTGCAGTCCATGTGATTATAATGAGAAACAAATTACATCAGGCAGCAACCAGAGACTCCCTACAGCAAGCAGGAATGCTGGGAAAAGCTGTACTGAAGAATACAATTTTCTCTTGTGCAAGCTTTAAGTAGGTTTGCTTTTTACATAGGATTTCCTTCTATGACAAATCATTAATGTTGTGTTGGCTTAGAAATGCCTGAGCAAGCCCAGGAGATTGTGACTGCTAGGATGTAAGGAGCCATCCCTTCAGGTTGTCCCCAGACTGGTTACAGGGGCCAATTTTCAGTTACAGTTACAATTCTCAGTTGTGTGCGTGTGCAGACGGGTGGGACTGAGCTGCCCCTCATTCTCATTTCCTGCAGTGGGATGCCCTTGGCAGAGGTAAAGTCAGTGTTACAGGGTTGTGGTTTAACCCCAGCCAGCAACCAAACCCCAAGCAAACAGTTTTCTTCCCTTGGAGGTGGCTCTGAGACGGGTCTGCTCCCATGTAGCTGTTCAGAATTTCTGAGCACTGAAACAAACCCAAGGACCTAAGAAACCCAAAAGCGTCTGGTAGAAACACAGATAAATTTCAGAAAGGAAACTTTTTAGAATCTTCTTCAAGGTAAGGTTTGTGGAGATGTATCTACCAAAAATGACCTAATCTAATAAAAATTCAATTGACTTCTCAAGAATGCCAGATTTGGGCTCTGACTCAGCAATGGTAATGTGAGTAACTTCCATAGTGCCAGTTACTAACGTGCATTTTAAGAACTGGAGCTTTGGAAATTGAAGTCCATCGTTTAAATGCAGGAATAAATGAATCCTAGTCTTCTAAAACAACCCAGGAAAGCAGCAGGTTAATTTTGATATATAATACTGTCAAGACACAGGGGGAAACTATCTGTTTCTATTTGTGAGCGTTGTGAAGAAGCTGAGTCAGTGCTGGCAGGAAATGCATGTGTGTACCTGGAAATGGCCCTTGCAGCCGGCTCCTTCCAGAGCTTCCCTTTCCCTCTGCCTGCGCTGCGGGGCCGTGGTGTCTGCAGCCCGGGCAGTGACCAGAGGTGGGGTGTGCTGGTTGTGTGTCTGTCCCAGAGCTGTGCTGTGTGTCTGTCCCAGAGCTGTGCTGTGTGTCTGTCCCAGAGCTGTGCTGTGTGTCTGTCCCAGAGCTGTGCTGGCTGTGTGTCTGTCCCAGAGCTGTGCTGGCTGTGTGTCTGTCCCAGAGCTGTGCTGGCTGTGTGTCTGTCCCAGAGCTGTGCTGGCTGTGTGTGTGTCCCAGAGCTGTGCTGGGTGTCTGTCCCAGAGCTGTGCTGGCTGTGTGTCTGTCCCAGAGCTGTGCTGGCTGTGTGTCCCAGAGCTGTGCTGGCTGTGCACTCTGCTCTGTAGCTCCTGCTCACAGCCCGGCTTGGATCCTTCCTCTGGGCACTGCAGGGACCTGTCCAGCAGTGCCAAGCTCGGCACTGGGGCTGGGAGCAGGGCCCTGGCCAGCAGTGCCAGGTGCTTGGGAGCTTTGTGTTGGCCACCCCCAAACTGCCCCTTGTCCCCAGCCCGCTATCCAGAGCGTTTGGGTCTGCAGCTCATACGTGGTGCAATGGCCCTGAGTGCCGCACCGGTCTGGCAGCAAACTTCATTTACAGTGTGTAATTACCTTGGAGCCTCCTGACAGCAGACACCTTTACCTGCTGTTACATTTAAGGGTGCAAAACAGTTCCCATAGCAACAGCTGTCTCTGCACACAATCATTCTGCAGAGCCTTTCCCTATTGGCTAAAAAACCTCCACAATTGCTTTCTGTCCAAGGTTTAATTTTCCCATCAATCAATTCTAAATTAATTTGAGGTGAAATAATATATTTCTCATTAGAAAAAAACCCAATCCAACCCATTTTCTTCTGGGAAAAACTGTTGCAAAAATAGACAGGCTGAGGACTATTAGTGTTGCTTAGACTGAGAAAAAGTTTTGCTTTAATTTGGTTTTAATGAAAGTAAGATAATATCATGGGTGTATGAGGCAGTGGTTTTTTTGACCATATAGTTTTACTGTCTTGTCCTTTTACTTGACTTTTTTGATAGCTTTAAATACTTACAGTTTTTTAAAACTATCTGAAAATTCTTTGTTTTTGACACATATTGTACTTTGAATAATGGATGTCCAAACAGTAAAAATGACCCAGTGTGTTCAGGCTGCATCCTTTTCCCTCTGTGTTCGTGTGTTAGAATCAGTCAGAGCTAAAGCCATGCAGGAAGGCTTGGAGCCTCTAGCTTTGAATTTATCCTCTCTGACATGTATTAGACCCAGAATTGGCTGCTTTAAATGTTTTAAACTTATATTTAGCAAACTGATTTTCTTCAGAGTTAATTTACTCCTGAGGAAATCTACAAAGCAAATCTAATTTGAAGAAAAATACCACGTTAGTTCTACCATTATTTGCATTTAATAAAATGCATTGTAAACTGATATAATCTTATTGTTGTTGTTTCAGATCTCATTCTATCTATGTTCAACCATTGTTTCTTAATTCTATCATTTGTGGATTTCTTTGGTTTCTCAAGCTTTATGTAAACTATTTGGATTGTCATTTTGGAATATTCTGCAGTCTACTTTGTTCAGTTTGGTAGATTTCAATCAATATAAATCCCATTTCAAGTGTTTGCAAGACTTAAATCACAGACATATGTAAAGAAAAAAAAATTGGGGGGAGGGTAGCAAAATATATTAGGAGTCAACGTATATTTTTGTTCCTTTTAAGAGTACAAATACTATAAATATAAATCTGGAAATGCACTGTCAGCACTCAGAGTTATTGACAATTTCTTCTGCATCACCTTTGTGCCCACAGCAGCTGCAGCAGAATTCCGGACCTTCCATTCCAAATTCTGGTTGCCAGCATGACCCCAAATGCCCTCTTAGCCAACAGAAGGAGTCCTTTTTCTTTGAAAAAAGAAGTGCAGCTTAATTTTTTATTTGTATCTTGAGAGATCAGAAGAAAATAACAAGGTTATGTTAAAATTGTATTTATTCTTTTTGTACGTATGTTACAATAATTTTCAGTAATCTGAAGATATCAGTTTTATTCATGCCATGCTAAATCTATTTCTATCAGTTTTTATGCTACTATGCTTTTTGTGTGAGGGAGTAATTTGATGAAAATTACTTAATTATAAGTATAAAGTCAAAAGTGTTAAATAGTGCAAAAAGTCTGAATACTAAAGCTGTAACATCAATATAATGTGACCCTGTTTTTTATTTAGCAATAATGTGATTATCACTGCAATTTCAGTGCATTCAAAATAAGAGGCTGCAGAACTTGGGCTGCAAGTCTGAGATGGATTCAGTGTTTTTGAAAGCTGTTAAAATAATGATAGAGGTTTCTGGAAGGAAATACAGTTTCCAACGTACTGGGAATAAGTTCTGCTTGTAAGAGCACCAAAATATATATTTACTTTTAAAAGACAAGGGCTCCATATCTTATTTGAATAAGTATTCAGTTTGTCATTGTCATATTCTGTTGGTATTATTGAATGGTTTCTTTTGGACAGCACACATTGCACAGGAAACACCTACTTTTCCCATTGACATTAAAAATATATATTTTTGAAGTGTCAGAGATACCTAGTTCTATTGAAATTCAATTCTTTTCACAATTTTGAACTATACCCATTGTTGTTCAGTAGCAGATTAGCACAAAGACACATTTCCATTCACGTTTTCACCCTTCTTTGCATCCTCATCCATCAAGTTCAGACCCTCTGAGTTTTTATTATATTTTTATTGAAATGTTACTCTGTAATGTGAGAGGGCAAAAAGCTTGAATATGTGAAAGGAAATAAATCACTGCCACCTAAAATATTATTCTGAGAATTTGAAAAGAGGACATGGATCTTTTGCTACTTCAGTGCAGATGCTGACTTTTAGAAGCTGATGATATTACTTAGCATCTGCTGAATGTGTCTGTATCTTGAGCCTGGTGGGTTATTATTTTTCCATTATGGCTCTGTTCCTGGGTTGTTCTATAATAGCAACATAGTTTTTGCAGACTGACACCACAAATTATGTGGCAGTATTAAACTATTTTTACTCATGGTGTTTGAATAACAGGAGGAGGTCAATAAAACAGATGGAAGCTGAGGTTTATGGAGACAGTTCCAGCTAGAAAGGCAAAATGATGTGTGTTGCATACTCAACAGCAGTCAGAGTGTTCCCATGAAAATTCATATTCAGAGGTGCCTTTATTAATGAGACAGGACATCAAGTCAAACAAGACATTTTTCCTGAAAAAGATGTAATTTCCTGGGTGTGTAGGCAGCTTCTGCAATTGCCTTTCTTCTCGTTGCTACATTTTGTGCATTGTATTTCAAAACACTTTTTGTAAGATGATTTTTCTTGGAATGAATGTCGTTTGTGGCTTGACATTAGTGTTTGATGTCTGAGGTTGCTTTAGAAAGTTTAAAAACTAAGAAATACTCTCTTTTCAGTCCTCCAAGCAAGGTTTATGTTTTAAGCCTGGGAGCTTGGAGGAGTCCAGGTGGACTGCACTGACACATCTGTGTTTGTCAAACTGCTGGGCAACTTTTGGAAAAGAGAACAGACTTTGGACAGGACCAGCTTGCTAGGAAAACAACAATTGCTCTATTTTGCCTGCTGACTGGCATTGATATTTGAATTTGTATTGCCCAGTACCAGTTATCTGTTCAGGCTTTGCAGAGGGCTGACCTTCCACCAGCAACCACATTCACTCTTACAGCCCTGTACAACACTGGGAACACTTTGTACTTGGGGTTGTCCTAGAAGTTTGGCCTTTAAAGGAACTGACAGTAGTTCAGAGAGCTTCTCAGCTAATCTTCTTCTCAGCCTATTGACTTGAAGATGTTAAATTTTTCCAGATGCTGCCATACATCTTCTTTCATTACAGGCCCTGCAATTCTGTTCTGTTTTAAATGTAGCATAAAAAATTTAGAAGCATGTTTTAATTTATGAATTGATATTTTTACCACCTGTATAAGGCACCTGGCATGTGCTTTGCTTCCAGAATTTGTTTTTAGGAGCATGTTCTTGATGTCTGTGACCCCACTGCCTATTTGACTGATTCCTTCTATGTCTGATATCAGCCACCAGCATTATAAATATTGTAACGTGGGTATTAACCTTTTGCTTTATACCTTTTTTAAATGCTTGTACGTTTTATTGATGATTAATAATTAATAACTAGCATTCTGTTTTGTTTCCTTTGTTTTCAAATCTACTGCATTGCTGGCTTCCAGTAGGACTTTTTGCAGTGTTTTCAATTTGTAATGTAGTATTCTTGGCGAGGATGTTTTTACCATTATACATACATAGGAAGGGAAAGAAAGAAAAGGTTTTGGGAGATGGCTACTTTGTGATTCTTGTATTTTTTAATAGCTTTTTTATTTCAGAAGGAAGTTAAAAAGTACATTGGATTAAATAAATGCTGCAGTAAATCAAAATAATAGAAAGAAATACAAACCCAAAACGATGCAACTTCTCTATTAAATGAAATATTTGAGAAGTGGGCTGATTATACAAGAGAGGTTTTATTCAGGGGGAAAAGAGTAAAGTCAAGATTTTTCTTTATTTTTAAGTTTCAACTTCCTAACTAAGCACGCAAGTCATGCAAATAGGGAAAGGTAAAGCAATTAAATATGAAAGTGAAACATTTTGTCTCATCTGGGAATCAGGAGGGAATTCAAGGGACTATTTGATACAGACTCTCTTTCAAGTTTAAAAAATAGGATTTTTCAGTTTTGGAACTTGCTCTGGAAAAAGTTCTAGCTGATGTTAAAGCTCCTTGCTCTGTTTGAGGCATTGTGCTTCAGCTTGGAGGCCTTTAAGGGAAAGTCACCTGACTGGGGGCTGACCAGAGCTGATTTATTGCATGGATTGTTGTCTTGTGTTTTGAGATCTGTGGAGAGCAGGACTTGCTCATTATATATCTTAATTTAGATTGAAAAGACATATTTAATAATACTTCCAGCAGAAATATCAGATGAGGTTTTACAAAAAGCAGATTTAGTTAGAGTGACATTCTGTATTTTCAGCAGGTCTTCACTGTGTGTGTGTGGCCCATATGGCAATGCCAGGCACTGATCAATATGAGGAGCACAAGCAATCTGTTATTCCCACTGCAGCTCAGTTTGCTCCCAACTCTGAACCACTCCTCTGGAAAACAGCTTGGTCTTCTGCAGGGACTGGTATGGTAATGAAACCATTCCCTATACATTTATTTAAGGATTCCTTTTTGGGCTTATGTCTCTAAAACCTACCTGCCATACTTAAACTTGCTTACAGTTTAGCTGTGCACCAGTAAAAAAAGGTTCTTGGCTTCCCTTGGAAAGTCCCTCCCTGCAAACCTCCCATGTCTGTACCTCTGCACCAGCATCTGTCCTCATCTTCTGCCCCACACTTCTCTCCTGTTGCTTCTTTCTAGAACTGAAATTGTGTTCTCTGGATTTTAACACATTGAAGTATTTGCATTTTTTTTCATCTTTTATAGGAAATGTTTCTGATCCCAGTGATTTTCCCACCTCTTTTTAATATTTTCTTTTCTTTTTCTGTGCTGTGCCTTAATTCTGATGCAATTTCTCACATTCCTCCTTTTCAAAGAATTGCCCTGTTCCAGAAACCCTCCCCATGGTCACTGCAATGAAAAGCAACATGGATAATGCACTTCGTTTTTCAGAGTTCATCCATCTGGTTTTGGTCTAAAAGGTCACTAGAAACACATCTAAATAGTATTAAAAACCTCAGGATCAATTAATACTAAGCAAATAAAATACCTAGTTATAAAATACATGGTGGCACAATCTTCCAGTAATGAAGTATAATGAATTATACCCCAGGAGAGGCTATGACTAGTCTTGTAAAAAGAGAAATGTAACTATTTGTTACTAAAATACTCTCTTGAAGTATGTAAGGCTGGATATTTGGTTCTTCTGCTTGGTTATTTTTTCCACTTCATTTTGGTAACAAAGCACATGCAAGCCATCAGTTACTAAGCTGCATAAAGGTTTACAGAGTTACAGAAACACTGCTCCTTCTACTATTGCAAATATCAGTTTCTGTTTCAGTGCTGAAAGTTTCCAATTCAAAATACTTTTGGAAACACTCAAAGGAAAACAACCCCATTTGCTAGAAATTTTCCAAATGTAATATTTCTGAATAATTTCATGCAATTCAGAAAGAGAATGGCATGTTTGCAATAGACTAAAGACAAGAAAAAAAATTTAAAGATATTATGGGATGGTTGAAATAAGAAGAGCTTGGTCTCCTTGTTTGGAGTAGGTATCTCTGAGAAATAAAAGCAGGAGGAATGCCATCTGGCCTATGGAAATCCACAGTTGGAATTATTACAGTATCAAAGAAAACAACCTTCTAACCTTTAGCAATGTAAGGAATATCATTGATACCCTTTCAAACAGGGTGGCAAACCAAAGGGTGTTAGAGCAACAAAATTCTCCATGGTGAGAACAACAAAACTCTCCAGGTCTTCATCTGCTGCAGAAGTCCTGGCAATGCAGAGCTGGTGCTGAGTTCCCATCCCAGCCTCCCCTGTGATGGAAATGAGTGTCTACAGCTGCAAATGTAAAACCTCCCACAGACTGTCAGAGAATTGTTCCTCACATGGCTGGGGGTTCTCTTGGCACTGAAAGAACCAGGAATGCTTCTCTGGAGATATCAAAATATTGACAGCAGTACATATACCACAGGCTGTACAAACTGAATTTGTGTCGCATCACCTGACAGAGGTGAGACAGCCTGATAACCACACTGAGCATTTCCAGCTGTGGGAAGGCTTTTCTGCTCTACTGAGAACAAGGAACACCTGGATGGTTTGGAAATTATTAGAAAATAATTATCATTTTAGAATGCAAGACTTTTAACTTACCCTGGTGAATGTGTGTCTGCTTCCCTCAGAAACAGGGGACAAACTTTAATCAGAGAGAACAAACTGATTTTGCTGGTGCTGCCTGGATGATGCATCTGGAAAGGGTCACCCAGGAAAGGCTGTTACTGAATCCTTCTGTGCCATTTACCCTCCTGACAGCCATTTCAGCTGTACATACAGAAAATACAGGAACTAAACAAAACTGTTCTCACTCATAAATTTAACACTGCACTCTGGGAAATGAGTTGAAGTTTTCAAGTTTGACCTTCATTTTTAGGTTGCTGGTGCTTTACAGCTCTCTAATATTAGCCATTTGCTTTTTCTGGATTCAAGAGAATTGAACACCTGCTTTTTCTACCAATTACTACTGAAAGTAAAATCCAGATTTGTCCTGAAAAAGAACCCGTCTGAAAACCAAGTAATGAAATTTGAGACATTTTTGAAATATGACTTTTAATTTCCTGCACTTCAGTGTACAATGGCCATCCCAGCTGGATGTTGAGGAGGCTTGTCAGCTTAGTATTAAACTGGAAGGAAGTCATTAATACTGTTCTCAGATTGCACTATGGAAACTCAGAGAGTAAAAGTCCATGGCAATTCCATTTCCCCCATGGAGCTCTTTTCTTTCTGCTCTGTCAAGGGAAAGACTGAATTTCTGTCGCCCTTCAATGGGCTTGCCTGGAAATCTCAGACACTGGGGGCCGTGCAGAAACTCAGTCTCCAGGGCAGTAAAGTGCCCCTGGTGACTGTAATATCTGTCAGCACAGCCTACAGAGATCTGCAGTGCCCACTGAAGGAGCCAGTGGAAATGCTGGATATCTGCTCACCCTGCACATCCCCATCTCTCACCCCCATCCATCAGCAGAAAGCAGGGAATGTGTGTCTATCAATTACCCAGAACAGGGCTCTCTGTGGGGACCTTGTCCAGCCCCAGATTTGTCCTCTGCAAAAGGGTTGTGATGTTGGTCACGTAGCATCTGCTGTGTGCCCAAAAACCCCCACTGTGAGCTTGCTGGGCTGCCTGTCAAATACACTGAACTCTTCTAATTGGAATACTCACATTGAATAGTAAAGCCCTGGGTCTGCATTTACCTTGGCAGTGTCTAATTAACTCTGGGTGAGGTTGGTCATTCAGGCCTCAGGTTTGTAGCAGATACAAACCATTGCCTTCATTCTCTGTTAAGGCAGGGAGTTCTCATCTTAAAAATTATCTTTTGTGTGTTGAAATTTAAATAATTTGAACCTCAAATAGCCTTTGAATTTTACATCATTTTCTCCCTGATTTTTGGGGAAGCAGGGAACCTGCAAAAAAAAAAAAAAAAGGTGAAGTTGTTTAGCTGACCAGCCTATGCAGGCCTGTTTTTGAACAAAATATTCTTTTTATTCAGCAGCTGAAAGTTTGTGGAGGCTTTGATGATAGAAATGAAAGGCACCTTGTCCATGCACCAGAAAAGCTCACAATGCTTTGCTGAAACTGCAGATGGAGGCAGAATGTTTGCAGTGCTGGACAGCTTCCAATGCATCTCCTTCAGTGCACCTGTGCTCCAGGTAGAGTGACCCAGTCCTTGCCAGTTTTTACATGGAGTTCATTTGTATGGAACTCCATTTACAAGAGATTAGGTTCTTCAACTCTTGATTGACCAGGTTTCTCAAAAGTGTTACATTCTTGGTAATGTATCTGCTCAAACTCACAATAATATCATGGTTTTGTCATTAATAGTTTCTAATTGACAGGTTTTAATTTCTCAAGGCTGAAATAGCCTGAATTTCAAATTTATGAATTTTACAAGCTATACTACTAAACTGCAAAGAGAAAAATTTCCAGTTCTAGAATAGGATTACAGACAGAAGAGGTAAAACAAACCTAAAAACTGCTTGATTTTTTTCTAAGTAAGGCTCTAACTAATTTATTTATTTTACTTGTTCTAGTTGAAGGCAGAGTATAGTACTTTAATAAGTAAAACAAAAAATATAGCAGTAGAAGCAGTTGTCTTCTTTATATTACTTGTTTGACTAGCTATGTTATTGCCTGGGAAATCAGCAATAATGGAGCAATATGGAGTTTTTCACACATTTACCCTCTTATATAGAGTGTCAAATACGTTCATGTTTGATGTATTAATTCCTTGGATTTATACAAGATAATCCCCGCCCCCCCCACATATGTTTGTATGTGACTATGATAGTTCTTCCATTACCAATATCTAAGCATTGTTTATTAATTTCTGACTAAATTTCATGAACTATCTCTAGTGAGAGCAGATGTGCTGCAGTTGGGATATAAATGCTTGACCCTGCTTTTTACCCCATGCATGTTGGGGTAAATGAACTCCAGAGGGGTGGTGGAGCTGAACCCACCCAGTCTGATTATAATTGGTGATATAAACCAGATAATTAGAGACATGATAATTGGAGATGGGAAAACCTCATTAGCAAAGGGACACATTTAAGTGGTTGTGCCTTTGGCCTCTCTGTAAGGAAACTGCTTGTGGAAAGAAGATGCATTTTAATCACATCAGATTTCAAAAAACAACAACAAAAAAAGCCATTTGTCCATGATGAAATAGAAAGTTATAATTCATATTTTAAGGAAAACAATGCTGGATTTTAGATCCATATTTGGATCAAAATCTAGCACCATCTATTTCCATCTTAAAGCCTAATTAGATACATAACCAGAGCAACAGCAAATCTACTGATATTACAGCAGTTACTCATTTTTTATATTTGCACGATTTCAGAGTAATCTTAGGGACAATATAATGTGAGAAGAGAGGCACTAGAAGTGACCAGAGGTCATCATGGTAGTGCCAGTTAGGAAAAACAGACAGATTTTTTAATATTGCATTTTATAGGCAGTGGAAAATGCTCCCGAACAGCTTCACTCATGAATACAGTTCTCTGTTTTAATAACCTGTGGGCCTCCAGAAAGCAGTAAGAACAGCATGGTTCTTCTGGAAATGCTGTTCTAGGCAAGTATAGTGATGTATTCACACAGTACTTTTGTAACACAGGAAGAGCTACAAGGGAGTAGCACAGGAAGATTGTTCTTGCTTGATGACTTGCTTCTCCCCCCATGTAAGATGTGAATGAATAAAACAATAACACCACTATTTTTTAAGGATTACTTCTGATTTGGATGAACAAAAGAAATTTTTAATTTTTATTTTTAATTTAGGACTGTAGTTCAAAGTTCAAGATTATAAAAAAGGTGGTGATGGATTGGTGTTTGCTTTATTCCATCTGTGATTATCAGCGTGTAGGGAGTTCATTCTGAGTTTAGCCAGGAAATTCAAGCAGCTCTCCACAGAGCTTTGCATTTTATAATAGAAAAAACCTAAGTAAAAGCAAGTGCAGAGTAAGATCCCCATGAAAGAAACGTATTCTGAGAAGAATCTGTTACCAAGTGAGGTGGCCAAGGGATGACATCAGTTGCAATACCAGTACTTGTAGAGGGAATATTACAAATGACAGGATCTATTGAACAGGACCTTCTGCTTAGACTGCCAGCCAAGCTTGTCTAATGGCAGTAAAAATGGGAGAACCAAGGCCTGAATTTAAAGGAGGCTTCAGCAAAGCAATTGCAGTAGTCAATTACTTTAGATGAAACAGGGTGATAAGAACAAAAAGAGTGAATACTTGCAGGCTGTCTTGATGCTTTAGAGATGTATTTTCTTCTTTTACACATCTTTCTCATCCAAAATCTTAGTCACAAAAGAAATTTTCAAGAACTTTTCTTCCTTGCTGGTTGGAATGAATCTCTAAATATTTATGTGAATGATACATTTATGTGTCAGAGGAAAGACTGCAGCCTGTTTACAGAAGATTCAGTTTCATAGCAAGATAAACCTTGTCTCTGTCTAGACAAAATTAACTAAAGTTGTTTGCCTAGAAAATTCAGGTCTAGAAAAATCTCAAAGATTTTGCTTTATTAATGTGCTGACTGTGATGTGTCTGTTATTATATGAATAGTTTATATAGATCTGGAGTCTCACTCTATATTTTATTGTCTTTTGGGCTAAAGTAATAATTTTACAAAATGACAAACCAGTCAGATGGTTAAAAATCTGGGTTTTTTCCTGGCTTAAATCACTCTGGATGCTCTTTAAGTGGAAGTTATGGCCCTTGACTCCATTGTCTCGATGTGAAGTTTGCACTTCATCTGTGCAGCCTCATTGCCTTGAGATTTTGCCTGAAAATTGTAACTGAAAGGTGCTGGGAGCCCAGCCTGGGCACTGCCTGTGTGTGACAGGCAGGGTAGAAATGGGCTTTCACTGTGGATCTGGGAGCCAGTAAGAATAAAGACAAACTACTCTTAACTTCAGCAATACTGTGGAAAGCACTGAATATCTAAGAACAGCTATACTGAATTTATAGTTTTGGATTCCAAGTTTTTCTTTGAACTTTATTTTTGTTCAGTGAAGCTTGTGCACTCTGAAGGTGCAGAGAGGCACTGGGACCTTAAGTGAAACTCTGACACTCAGTGCAGGATGGAAATGCAGCTGCCTGTGCTGGTTTATGGGGCACTGCTCCCACAAGGGCATCCTTTGGAGTAACTGCTCTTTTCTGCTAAAACCACTAAAGAATTATCAACTGGCATCATTCACTGTGTGAAGGATACTCGAGGGAGTGCATTCTCATTCATACAATTTTGATTTTTAGATCATTATATATAAAGCTCATGAATCTTTACCAAACTGCTTCATTCACTGAAACCCAGAATCGATTTATTTTTTACCATGAGGCTTGTGCTGAACAGATCAATGTTTAAGCATGTCTGAAAACAAGGGTCATAAATTACCTGCTTTAGTACAAACTCTTGGGATTTCAGTAGCAGGTTTTTAAAGCCTGTAGGACTAATGTTACATAAAGGGTATGTTTAGTTATTATGCTGTAAAGTATTTTTCTCTACTAATATATAAGTGTGTAACTTGTTCTATTATTTTGTTTTGGCTCAAGACATTTACTTTTTTTTTTAATGAAAAACAATGAAAAACTACATGAAACATAATTTCTTTTCTTTTTTTTTTTTTTTTTAGATTTTATGAAGTGTTATGTATGTTCTTTATGAAATTTAGCATTTAACTTATGTTGGTTTAATCAGTTAGTTAATTTGTATTCCATTCCCTCCTAAACACTTTGCTTGGAGTCAAAGCTTTACTGTATTAGATGCAATGGAAATGTGAAGGAAGAGGTCAATCTGGTTTTACCATCTGCTGCTTGGTCCTGTGCATATGACTTATGTGGCTCAGTTTATGCAGCATATACAGCTCCTGTCACACGAAAAGCAGTGTTCTCATTAATTAGCTCCACACAGGAAGCCCTTGCCTTAATCTCAGATCCACAAGCACTGCTGGAATAGTTCTTGGAGAGAGACTGTTCTCTGTGCAAGGCTGTTTGTGTGGGTCTGTGTCTGTAGGGAAGAGCTGCAGGTTAAAATGTGTTCTGGAAGGAGCAACAGAAAATGACAATTCTATCTCTATGAATATGGACAGGACATGGAGAAGCTTCATGTACAGCTGGTCAGTTTGTTTCTCTTCTGAGAAATGAGTGCAAAGAAGAGGTTTTGTAAGAGATCTCCCACAGGATTCCCTGTCCAGGAGCTGCCTTGCCTGGGCTGTTGTTGCTCTCCAGGCAGCTCTGCCCCTGACTCAGTGAGCAAACCTCATCAGCAAACCTTGCACTTGTGTTTGGAGCTGTGAATAATGCAGAACTTTGCTTTCTGTGGTGGGTAAATTGGGATGGGGGTATCTTAGCTTGATGTCAGTGAGCAGACTTGTAGGATTTTGTATAACTGTAGAAGGTGCAAGGTGCCCATGCTCTGGAACTGGAGAAGAGTTTTCCTTGTTTTGAGATTCATCTTCTGTATTCACAATTAGAGACTGTACTTAACTTTGTTTTGTGCCAGACTTGTAACTCAACTGATGTAATTTTCTAGGACTGTCTTCTTTCATTTTTAGGTTGCTATTTTATTTTTCCCACACTCCTAATAAAGTTTTACTTTCTAATAGAGCTCAAGTTACATAGAAAATCTTTAAACAATGTGGATATCAAATGTTAATTATGCAAATAATTCAAGTGCTCCACTGAGATGTTAGGAGAGTCAAACTCAATTAATCAGTAACAATTGAAATCTTATACTTCTTATTGTGTTTGGGTTTTACTTGGGAAAATAATTTTTGAATGAAAATGGAAATTATTTAATATTTAGTTTTAATTTCCCTACAAACACAATGTACCCAACTAGGTACTTGCAGGCTGTGAATAAGCAAAATAAACTATGAACTTTACTAATCTAAAAACTCAATAGCTTGTATACTAATGAGGCTTTATTATTGTCACTGATGGATAACATTGCCCATTTAATTCACCTCCTACCACTCCCTATGAGTCTCCAAGTTAAAACCCTTGTGATTTGCTCTGTAGGACATAGGGAGTGTTTTTCAGATTTACTGAAAAACAGAATAACTAACCTTTTATTTATTTGGCCCATTACATTATCTTTCATATGGCTTACTCATATTAGTTATTTACTAGGTACATTAACACATATGTCTGCTGAGGATTGAGCTTAATAATTGGGAAATAGGTTTTCTAAGTAGTTTACTGAGTGTATAGTTTATAGTGTATAACCTATAATTTCAAGGACTAGAGTGATTATAGAGAATTCCCTTAAGTGCCTTGGAATAGAGAGTATCAGTGTTTTTCTGAAGTCAGTATTAGGCATCATTTCTATCTGATGTAAACCCTGTATGCTCACAATGCTGATTACAGGCATGACAAGTTCCAGTGGGTTATAGGATCCAGGTTTGAAAGTGGAGAGATGATTTGTAGCTGAACAGAGGTAAAGTAGCCTGTCAGCAGCCCTGTGTGTATAATGTATAATCCTTGAGGCCAGGGAGCAATTCCACCCCAGCAGGGCAGGGCTGAGTTACTTTTTATTTCCTGAGAGAAAGGTCCTGACAGTGGCACCAGCCCATGACTTTTTTGAACACGTTTTCTAATGATTGCCCCTGAGATTGCCAGCTCCTCTGTGCCTGTGGGTTGGCACAGTGAGAGACACAGTTCCACTCCCTCAGGGCATGGCTGAGACTGGCATGGGAAGCTCTGCACCGCTGTGCCCAGCCTGGAATCCTTCTGCAGAACGGTGTAATGCAGAATTCCACATGGAAACTTATCCATGAAGGAACTTCAGCTACCCCTGCAGGTACCCGAGGGGCTTGAGTATTTCAGCTTTTGCCTCCACTGCCTAGATACCTTTCAGATGTAGATTCAGAGTTTCCTTTAAAGCCTCTTTATTTTATATGTATTTGTCTAAGCAAGATGTGGATCAGTCTACAAGTTTCTCTGATTCTCCTGTTACAAAATGCCTTCACTGTCTGTATGAATAGATTTAGTACAAAATTTTTGAAGAGATTTAACTAGTATTTCAAATTGCTATTTGAGAATAGCTATGTGTTTATTGAGATCAGTTTATTTAACAGACAAAGCAGAAGAATCCCCAACTGGCAAAGCAAGCACTGTTAATTTGGTCTTCATGATAGCAGCCTCCTACCTGCTCCCCCAAAATGTTTTTTCCACAGCACATCAAGATGAGAAATGAAATTGAAACTTAACTGGAAATGACAAAGATGCTCTTGGAGATGAAACCTGATGAAAATCCATCAGTGTGGCAGAGGGAGATTGGATTTCAGGGCAGTTCACCTGTCTGAGCTAGAAGGACTCTGAATCTGCAGACAGTAACAAAATGGTGGGTCTATTATTTGCATATTTATATTAGAGCTGAAGCTTACCAAATTTTAAATGTCCTCCCAAATTATATCCCATGACAGAAAGCCTGAAATGGGAAACAATATGGTTTTGTGATTGGAGTGTCATTTAAAATACAACTACTTCCAGAAATCTCTGTTTGGGTATCTTGCAGTAGGTGGATTTTTGTTTCAAATAGCAGTAATTAAATAGTAATTCAAATCGCAGTAATTAACTTTGAACAACTGTTCCTGTATATAGAACTTTCCTCTGACAGGCGTGGGTTTTTACATAAAGTGTTCTAGTAGTGAATGAAAGGTTACTTGTAGAGTCATATTCAGGATGATAGCAATACTGGTGTTAAAATCACAGGTTAAGGAATAATGTGGCAATTAAAGTCAGGATACAACAAAACTGGAGGGGGGTGCGTGTTCCTGCCCTGTGCCCTACCAGCGACTCAGAGCCTCCTGTTCAGTCAGGATTTCACTCTTTATCTGTTAACAGGTCTCACCTGCGTCTGCCTGCAGACACACCAGGCCCAGGTGAGAACGCTGCATTCTGAGCGATGTTGAACTGCAGCAGGTGTGCAGTCTGACCTGGCTCTCCCTGCAGACACACCAGGCCCAGGTGAGGATGCTGCATTCTGAGTGGTGTTAAACTGCAGCAGGTGTGCAGTCTGAGCTGGTCCCTGCAGACACACCAGGCCCAGGTGAGGATGCTGCATTCTGAGTGGTGTTAAACTGCAGCAGGTGTGCAGTCTGAGCTGGTCCCTGCAGACACACCAGGCCCAGGTGAGATCGCTGCATTCTGAGCGATGTTGAACTGCAGCAGGTGTGCGGGCCCGGCCCCTGAGGGGCTGCAGCTGTGTCCGAGGGGCTGCGGCAGCTTTGGGACGGGGCTGCTCCTGCCCTGCACACACAGGAGGCCCAGGTGAGAACGATGTGTTTGAGTGATTTTGAACTGCAGCGGGTGTGAGCCCGGCCCGGCCCCTGAGGGGCTGCGGCCGTGTCCGAGGGGCTGCGGCAGCTTTGGGACGGGGCTGCTCCTGCCCTGCACACGCAGAAGAAGCTCCGGGGGCTCCCAGCGCTGGGTCCTGCTGCACAGGTAAGGGCAGTGCATCTGCAAGGACCTGCACTGCACTATCAGAAAAAATTACTGTACTATTGGATGATTCAGTAAATATGGATCTGAGTAATTTCAACATATAAACGTTATCAGTAGAGAAACATTTGTGTAAATAAAGCCCCATGATGACTGTATTTTTCTCTGATCAGTAACAACTGATCACGTTCAGAATACTCACATTTAATTCCTTGAAAAATGCTTTTTCGGTATTTTAAGTTGCAGTGTAATCAATCATTTGCTGTCTGCTTACAGAGAATGTCTTAATTAGTTGAAAAAGTTTATTAATTACTTGTTCTGCTCTAAATTAAATATGCTTTTAAAATATGAGGGATTTATATTAGATATAACACAAACTGTGATGATGTTCAAACAACTCAGCTTTAAAACTCAATGTGATGGGTGGTGTAAGGTTACATCTTAAAAATCTGACTCATTATTATTTTTAAAGTTAGCAATACAAAATGGTTTTATTTTATTATATAAGATTTAGCATTTCTCTAGTGATTGTGAGCTGAAAATTTAATCATGGCCTTTAAGCACAATATTACTGGTGTTCAGTTTGTTTGAAAAAACCCCACTATTTGCAAAGGAAAATTAAGGTTTGTGTGTCCTGAGGTTCTTTTTCAAACTGAAGAATGTTTGTGATATTGTATTAAGTCTGTTTTATACAGAGTAGCTTTCTCCTCTATGAGAAGTAGCTCTAGATTAGATACACTGCCTTGTATTTACTACACAGATGCACTTAAAATTGTTCTTGGTTCACACTTAGCCTGGGTGGCTCCAAATGGTGTCACATTCCAATTACTTTATTTTCTTACTTGTTTTATACCAGTTGCTTTCAGAGACTGTCCTTTCAGACAAAGAATCAAATATTCTGTTGGGGTTGGTTTCTGCATTCAGGTGTTAGTTGAACAATATAGCTCAGGGCAGGTGAGTGACTTTAACCAAAACCTAAATTTGATGTGGTTTTCTGAGGACAGTTGCATGTCAAGATAACTATAGAATTACTGACAGCTGTATGGTTTAAAATAAGTTTTCTTATGTCATTATTCTATTTATTTAATGTTAGCATGTCCTAGCTGTCAGACATTTGAAACACCATCTTTCCAACCAGATTTTATTCACACAAAAGATCAAGTAGCAGTGGTAAGTCTGTCTAATAAACAATGATCAGATACAAATCAGCCTGGACATCAAATTTTAGTGGCAGTTGTGCCATAGGTCATTAGGCTACAACTGTTGGTGTGAGCTGATAGATGAAATCGTTTTTCTACCAATATTACCTGTTGTTCCTTGGATTTTATTTCAAAATACTGAAATGTATTTCTTTTATGCAAAGATTAAAATATGCTTGAAGTGCTTTTATAAAGTTTCCTTTTAAATGACTCAAACTATTTTATCGTGTCAGTGACTGAAAAAAATAACAATAAGTACTTTTCTCCTGGATATCAACATTTTAGAATATGCCAGCTGCAGTCTAATCATTTTCCAGTCTGTTCTGTAGTAAATAGGACACTGAGATTTGATAAAATCTAACTTACTGAATGTTTCTTCTTTTGGAAAGCATTTCAGATGTTTTTGGGATTTACTTGAAATATTTAGTAGCTTCTCAGATATAATTCTATAATGCTAAGCATGAGATGTTAAAATACATTTATTTTCTGTAGCAGCAGCAATTTTATGCTTTTATTCAAGTTTGTAAATGAAAGGGAATGGTATTTATAGCTCTGTAATGAGTGTCATGGGAGACTGCAAGGCTACTTTATATCCACTTCATATATCAGAAAATGCACTGGAGTTTTATGACACAATATAAAATCGAAGGACACGAAGCCCTTTCTAATCTGATTGTTGTGAAAGGTTTAGATCTTTCTTTATCAGTCAAATGGGCAATAGATAGATTTCTCATTATGCTGCACATCTCAGTAGGACAGGGACACAGGTGTCAAGTTTCATTAAGGAAATTGTGTGTAAACTTTTGCAAATGTATGTAACTGCTATACTGAAGCCCCCAATGGAGAAATGATATTTAAACTTTAAAAAGCACTGGGAACATGTGTTAAATCCTCTGTAATCCTGCCTGGGGAGGGTACATACACAGCTCAGTGTTTCATAAAGCAAGAACAGTATTTTCTCAGCTGATCCACATAAATAGTTCACATATAGAAAATTGAAGAGGAATTTAGTGTAATTCTAGTCTTCAACATTAAACCAAGAACACACCCATCATTTTGAAATACCCATATTCATGCTGGAAAACTCTCATCTCTTCTCCATCTGGCACAAAAATGTTCCCAATCAGACATTTTCATGTATTGCAGTAGGAAGTATTCCCTGTGTCAGTGTTCAAATGGGAAGGATGGTGATGTGATCTCATTGCCCAAGAGACTTCATTATACAAAAAACACTCCAAAAATTCTCATCATTGTTTCACCTGAACATTTTCTTATCTGAATTCTACATCTCAGCTGAGTTTGCTCAGATATTTCAGCTTTCAGTCCTCTACTCTCCTGTGTCATAAATGTTGATGATCTGTATCCTTTTGGTGAGAGTCTATAGGGCATTTATTGCTTTATTCCAGCTTTCTGTAGCCATCAGTGTTAGTCTATTAGGATGCTGAAAGCAATATATTGGGACATGTATTGCAAACTAAATGTAAAATAAAACGAATGTGTGTATGTGTTAGATATTGCAAATTGCTGTCATTATTTTTGATGTATGTGTGAGGGTTGAGAATTCAAAATATTTTCATAATGCAGATGGAAATTTGTGCCAGTGGATGTTAATCTGGTGGATAAGACTTCAAACCAATAATGGATTATTTGCTGCTGCTATTCTACTGGCTTTCATATTTAGTGTATGCATGCAGAGAAGGTAAAGGGAATGGATGTACAGGGAGACCTGCTGTCTATTTTTTATTTTCATTTAATTTAGTGTATAAGCATGATGCTTCCCAGACATAGAGGGCATGCATTTTGTGAGAGTATCCTATTTATCTTATGCAAAAGACCAGTTTCTCTTCTAGTTACACTCAATTGATAGAAATGCCTTCTTGCTGATGGTTGATTCTTGGTTTTTTTAAAATGCTTGACCAAAAAGACATCTTCTGGAACTTTGTGTGCTTCAGATTAATCTTTGTATTGCTCTCTGTCTCTTGGGTCGATGTTCAGGCCTTTGAAACTTGACCTGTGGAAGACACACTTCAGCAGTTTCTAAGAAAATAATCTGGGGAGAAACTCCTTTTCCATTTTAACTGAAATCTGCTAGCTGGAAATGGCCATAGACCAGAGAAATAAGAAAATCTAGTGTTTTCCTGGGAGTGCTGAACAGAAAGAAAGATTATGTCTTTCAGCTTAAGATAAATACTATTTTTTTGGTGTAGTTTTATATTTATACCTCATTTTAGTCTAAAAAAATAGCAGGAAGAGAACAATGTACCAACAGTATGAAAGAGAACTGGAAAGTACTTAAAAATTCACTGCTAGAGGATACCTGTTCATGATTGTGTGGGGTTTTTTTTTTAATTGTAATATTTTTCTTCAGAGATATAGGGGGAGTCCTGAATCTTATTATATAAGCTTCTGAATTTGAAACATTTTAGTGGCTTTAACAGTTAAGACTGAGCTGCTTTTGGTAATTACAGACATGGCTGTTTGGTATGGTTTGTCAGCCCAAACTGTTCATCAGGCTTAGTCATGGGAATAAAATATGTCCAAATGACTGCAGACAGCTCAGTGGCAGAGTGGAAGGTCCAGCAATTGCCATTAAAATGTTATGGATATGGTTGCAGATGACAAGGGGACAACCTTGCACAGAGACAGGCAGACAGCACAGGAAAACCTTTCCCACAAGACTGTAATTATTTTGACAGAAGACACTGTGTGCCAGATTTAAATTGCCAACTCTCAAATTATTATGAGCAGTGTTGGAGGAGATTTTACCCTTCTTGGACAGTGGCACTTCTTGTGGTGGGGGTGCCAAGTGATGGGAGCCTCTGAGTCAGAATGCAGGACTGTACAGGAGAAACTTTCTGGTGATTTTATTTTTACACTTGCAGTTTGATCCAAAGGTTTTTCAGTGTCTTACTGGACTTGTTTATTGTTTTATAAAGCTGTAGCAAAAATCACAAACTCCAGCGAGCCAGACTCTGCAGCCTTGCACATTTACATTTATTCCAGTGTATGTATTCATTTATTTTACTTTCAGGATGGTGCAAAAGCAATTTTGATTTCATCTTAGTTTTTTTTTTCCCCAGTTTCCTCTCTCTCCTCCTTTTAGAAAGAGTTGAAGGAATGTCAAAAAAAAAAAAAAAAAGAGGATATTTTTCATGGTCTGTATTCCTTATTAGATAAGCTTTCCTTTGAGATGTCATCAAGTGAGCCACTTCAGGGTTTTTTCCTCTATCCTTTGCTAGTATTTAGATGTTCTAGGGTTTACTCGTGTTTAAATGATCCTTTTAGAAAGGAGGAGATAGTAGAGAGATATTTTCTCTACAAAATCATACTTGGAATACCTTTTCTTTTAAAAATCTCTGCTAGGACTTTAAAATAGTTGTTTATTCTTGTATGGAACTCTTCTAGAAACTAGGATGATGTACCTTCTCTTTGAAAAGTACTGTTTTTTTATTCTCTCTACCAACAAAGAATTCCCGTGTGGGAATGTGGGCTTGAATTATGCAATATTCTGAAGGCAAAGCAGTTTATTCTGAATTTGTGAAAATAAATAAAAACCTCAAAAAGTGGTTTCTTCCATTTCATCTTTTCCTTTTCTGTTTCTGTCTCTTATGGGCAGTATTTGATTATTTACTATTTTAATTTTTTAATGTCTGCTTGTGATGACATCGAGTTTCTCTAAGAAAATTGGGTAGAACTGAGCCTGCCTGAGAGGAGCTGTATGTGGTAATAAGTGTGGTAATGTGGTATGAAGGCTGTAGTGGTAATAAGGGAGAAGGCCCATATTTGGACCAGCCAACCTGGCCTTAGAGACATCTGAAGGACCTGTCCTGAGGCTGGGCAGACTTTTCTGCAGCTCAGAAAATTTATTAGATTAGGAAAATCAATTCTAGAATGAAAGATGTGGGCAGCAGGCTGGGAAGAAATATTTATACTTCATTTTCATTGTGTTCTGTTACGATTTGCCATTTTGCCTTTTCTGTTCAAGATGACAACTCTTAGTTTAATTCCAATGAAACTTGTCTTCTTGGAGTTTAAAATCCTATTAGTGTTCTTTTGGAGCTTGCTGCAGGTGCCCTGCAAAGCCCTGGGCCCCTCAGGGTCACTGTTTTTAGTAACTGCTGAGATAATTGTGCTTTTCTCAAGTTCTGTGTATTCTTTTCTTCTGCATGGCTTTCCTGGACTGCATGAATTGCAGTGGCATTGGAGCTGACTCTACAGTGTTTTTATTGCTCATCCAGGGATGCTCCAAACTCTGCATCCTTCCTACAGACAACTTTTGGTAGATTTTTAAATAATGTTAGAAAAATATAAGTTTTGTGATTAATTGTCAGAAGTCAGCTTTGGTTTAACTTTGTAAAAAGTCAAAGAAGATGGTTGGTCACAGGAATATTTGGATTAAGTTGTTTTACAGTTAATGTTGTGCACAGTACAGCAATGTGATAGAATTTTCCTGTATCTCTGAATATTAACTCCCCAAACCAGAGGCTCATGGTGTGCCCATTCTGCCTGTGGGATGTTAAGCCAAAGGTTTTCCAAGCATTCTCTGCAGAAGCATTTCCTCCCTGTCACGGGCCAGGCTCTGCAGTGTCAGCCATGAGCCCACTCCTGCAGTTCTGCTCTGAGGGCAGAGATCTTTCTCCAGTGTGGGGAGCTATCCCTGCCTTAGTTCAGCAGAGTTTGAAGCAGAAGCTCTGCCTAAGGGGTTTAATTCAGATTGTCCAGCTAACCTGGCTCCACTGTTTGCAGGACTTGTCTCTGATCCTACATGGTTTCCTCCATGGCTGTCTTCAAGTCTGGTTCCCTTCAGCTGGAACTTGGCATACTTGGAGAAAAGAGGGATGTTCAGGTAGGTTTTGTATTCTATTTGACTCCAGGGTTTATGTGCCTCTGCTCCTCAGGGGTGAGGAAAAAATTCTGTGTTGTTTTCAAACATACAAACCAAAAACTTTGTCATAACGATGTCAAAGTATGAGCTTTTCACCCCAAATAACATCATCACTCTTTATTTGTTGTTTTATTTGTCTTGCTGAGGATGTTTCTGTGGGAGGATTTGAGGGGTCTTTTCTCAGCTGATGGGAATGGCTGCAGAAAATGTTTTACAGCTCCCCTGAGGGCATTTTGACTGCAGAGTAAAGGTTTGAATCTGAATAAAGATTGATTGTTCTGAAGTTCTGAACAGACATGTCCAGAGGACTCTGCTGTATGTGGATCCTTGGCTCTACTGTCCTCTGCTTTCCTCACTGACAGCAGAGAAAACTCTTCCATTTTCAGCCAAATACAGCAAATTCAACAGCTGCAATGTTATCTTACTTCAGGTTTTCTCTGGGAAAAACTCCATGTTTAGGTGTTTATTAAGTACCCTTTAGGCACACCCTTCCACACTGAGAACTCCTTCCTCTCCTGTACTACCCTGTGTATTTTGTATATATTTGTGTTGTACTTCCTTTTATGAGAGTAATGTCACTGTATAGGTATAAATAATAGTACTTATTTATTTAATCAATGTGCAGAGTTAGGTATATGAGGAGACAGAAAATTATTTTAAAATGAATATTAGCTTCACTTTTTTGGTGTCTGGAATTCCTAATTTAAGCCATCTTTATTCAATTGGAGAATAAAATTTGCCATTTATATGACTAAGCAGCAAATCACAAGCACAGAGAGATCTCTTCTCAAATGACTCATAAAATACAATTAGCTATCAGGAAATAATTAATGGAACTATTAAACAGTGAATAAATAAATTCCAAGTTTTATTTTTTTCATTTTAGAGTAGTGGAAGTTAGAGATGAAGTTTTTCTAGAAAAGTATTCATAGTGGACTGCTAGCCTAATTCAGGGCTCTGAGGGCAGGTAAACTTCTGGCTGATTTGTTCAAGAGGAAAATTTTAATAAGAGACAATGAATGGTCACTAGAGACTATGTTGATATGTAATGTCAATTTTTGCTGTAATTTGAAAAGCTCTGGATTTTTGAACCATGATTTACACTCCCTTGCAGTGTTTCAGGTAATGAAAAATAGTGTTTTTAGGAAACCCAGTCTCCCACCTGCAGAGCAGACAGATTTTGAGTAATAGTTCAATGGCTGTAAGCTGCAAATCAGCATTAATATTGAGCAGTACTGCTGAGGCTGCTGTCAGACTATTTTCTGTTAATTGACATGTTACTTGTATTACAGAGAAATTATTTTCCTACTTGAAAAGTGCTTTTTGGTGGCAGAAATATCTGGATTATTTGGGATTCTGCTCTCATTACTTCTAGGAGTGACAAGAGCAATTGTGGCACCTTTATGGCAAATCAGCAGAATTTTAAGGGTTTCCCTGAGCAGGAGATCTAATGCAGTGTTTTAAAATTATCTTGAAGTCACGTTGATTTCTTTTCCACAAACATTATGGGAAGCTTCTAGTACATTATCAGCACAACCTGTTTTCTGTAGGAAGTAAAAAAAATATCTTATTTTTCACATCATGCTCAGTGGCATTAGAGCTCATACTGACTTGACTAGATCCATCTCATTTCTGCTAATCTCTAGCTGGTGTATTTGCAGCTGCATAAAGAAAAGCCATAGAGTTGCTCTGAATCTAAAATACTGCATAAATAATTCATCTCCTAGAATTCCCTGTCTGAGAAGAAGTAAAATATGAGCTTCATTATTTATTACAGCATGTTTTGGTTACAGTCTACAAGTAATAACTATAGGAAAAGATTACAGAGGAAAATAGATGTTTTAAATAAAAGAAATTGATAAAATCATTATTTAGAACAGTACTTGGAACATTTCCAAAATTGCAATGATTTTGTTGTGAAACATGAATTCTTACTTTTACTATTCATCAATTTTTAGACACGAATGACTTTATCCCAGAGTCTTGATGGAATGTTCTAATTCTTTCTCTGAGAAAGGATTGATTTTATAGAAATTTGCCTCAGTATATTATATTCTGATACGCTGGATATACGTTTTCTGAGGTCTTTGCCCTAGAAGAGAGAGCACTGTATGTATGGTTAATCAAGGAAGACACTCTAAATAATGTTTTCTGAGTGGCTTTAATAACTTGCATGAATTCACTCATCCTATTAGCATATATTTTGAATAGTAATGTTAAGTATATTGCAAGTCACATAACAAAATGATACATGTTGTATATTAGATGACAAATAATTATATTTTATACTTAATTGCAATTCTTATTTACAGTTCTATATTAGTTATTAATATCACATGCAGAAATGGACAGGATAGCAGTTGTGCCACTACCCTGACACTAACAGTGAGTCTGAGCTGCTCTCCTGAGCTCTGTCCCAGAGTAACAGGCTGATGGAGAAAACATTCCTGCTGCTGGGTAAGGGATTTACAGGGGGTGATAAATGACACAAAGCTTTAGCTGCTTCCATTGGTAATGGTGAAACAACAGAAAAGCTGAAGAACAAGTTCTGGGTACAGATTTTCCCAGACTTTCATTGCAGCGTATTTGGAGAGTGGATGAAGCACTACAAACTGCTTCAATGTTTTCCTTGTGCTGTGGCAAGGAAAATCTTTAGAGACTCCCATCCATTGAATCTATTCAGGAGCAACAGCTTAATTTTTAATCAGATCCTAAAGTGTAGCAGTAAAAGCTCTGCTTCTTGGCACATCCCACTTCCTTACCATTCATATTTAAATGGTTTGACTCTGAAATATCACTAATGAAATCTCTGCAGATAAAGAAATAGTGAAATTTTTTTTTTCATTTTATTTATTTGTGTTTCTGAAACCTGTGTACTTTATTTAGATTCAAGGAAACCAACAAAGGGTATCTACTACATTCCTTATTCTCTTCATAGTCTGCTTTAGACCCAGAATTCAAGCTGCCAAAGACTCAGAAACTGTAAATGCCTTTGTGCTTAATTGTATTTAGATTTAAATATAGTGACTGAGGGCTGGGTCAGATCATTCTGATTCTCCAGAAATGTGCTGCATGTGTCTGAATTCAGTTTCCTGGGATGGTCTGTGACAAGTTGTGCTGTTACACCCATCTCACAAGGCCTGGTTGTTTATACTGCAGCCTTGCAGAAGTTTAAAGTATAAGTGACTGAATGTGAGGAGCACCTGTCTGAAGATCTCTCAGTATTATATTCTTTGCTTAAACCTCCTTGCATGTTGCATGATTACTGACCTTAATCTATTGTTCATAATAACCATATCAAAATGAAGCTTGTGCTTTCAGAGGAAATTTCCACTTTATCGAACAACAGGTAATCTGGCATATTTGTGCATAAAGCAGGAAAATCTGCATGTCCTGAGGTTGCCCAGGTGTGCTCTGGAGAGGGAAATGTGGTAATAAGAGCTGCTCAAAATATTTTGCAAATTTTTGAGATAATCTACATTTTAAAAATTCCTAATAAAATAAATTATTTTGACATACCCACTAAAACATCTCTAAGTACAATCTAGTCAACTGTGAGACTTTTATGTACTTCCTGTCCCTTTCAGAGATGTTTTCTTTCTACCCTCTTCCTGCTCTGCCTTCCTCATGACTCTTGATAGAAAAATGAGGGAAATTCTTGTTTAGATACTTTTTCCTGGAAATGTTTTGCTTTTGGCTAACATTTTAGACTTGGCCAGCCAGCTTTTCTTCTGAGATCTCTCTGACAGTTGCTCAAGTATTTGGCATTTCTGGCTCTGTGAGGGGGAAGGCTGGCTTAGATGACTTTTCTTCTGGCAAACTAATATATGCTGGTAGAAGTGCTGCACATTGGCCTTTTCTTCTGAGAGGCAGTGATGGTGACAGGTTGCCATTAATCACACACACTTGTAAACATTTCAGCTAAAAAGAACTGGAAGTGTAGAGAGGTTAACTTGAAAATACTTCCATTCTTCATTTGAGTAAAAGTGATCCAGTCCTGCATTAGGACCCCCATTGTGACAAAATTCCTTCTCAGTCAGTGTAGATCTTTTCTTTTTCATTCTTTTCTTAGTGTTCTGAGTGAAATCCAGGTGTTCTCTGGGTGCTGCACACAGACTGAAATCTGCCTTGGACAGTGGTTTTGTGCCCTGCATTTCACTTACTAAAGTGAGTTTGGGTTGCCTTATTCCAAACTTGTTATCGTATTTCACAAAATGTGGTGGAAATTTCCTGTGACAGAGTGGCTGCTGTGAACTGGGCTCCTTGGAAGTGTCCTCATGCTGAGGAACCAGATGGGTGGCACCATAGACTTTGTGTAAAATAACATCAGGAGGAGACTATTTCTTGTTAGTTGAATTAGTAAGGTCAGTCAGTTTTTTCTGTAAAGTCTAACTTCAGTCCTTTGCCTGATTTCACATTCTTATAACCAATTATTCTGAATTTAAGAGCAATGTAATTGTTCCTGGCTAAGAACTTCAGAGATTTGATCTTGAAATGAATATTTTTGCATATAAAGCAAGACTTTGGGGAATTCAGTTTTTGCAAAAACTCAAGATCAGTAATTTAGGCTAGCAGTGGGTATTTCCTGCAAATTGACTTTGTAATTCTCATGTGGTATTCAATAAAAGTAAACAAATGCCCCAACTCCCTTCTTCAAAACAAACCCCAGATCCTGGGCTCCCAGTTCCTTCCCCCCATTCAGTAGCCAAGGCTGGTGTGGACTACTTAGGAGTTTGGATTGTATTTGTGAGGGATGAGAATGGTTCCTTGTATTTCTTCGCATTTCTATAGAATGATTTTTTCTTTTCTTTCAGACTTAAATTTTATTTTGTGTTTACTTTGTATCTCACTCTTAGCAAGATTTTTAACAATATATATGATTAAATAAAGGTATTTGCCCAAAAAGGATGATTTTCAGGACAGACCAAAAAAAAACCCCAAAAAATCCACCAGCAACAACAACAACAACAAAAACCAAAACCTCAAACAAACAAAAAAAAACCCTCCTGAAATGAAAATGTCTTTAATAAAACAAAGAAGCAAGATAGAGGGTAAGTCCAGTGAGATCCTGGAAATGCTGCTGGGTACTGAGAGAGCTTGGTGCTGATCAGGGGTGAATGCATACTAGAAAGTGAACTCCTCCAATGAGACATCCTAGGAATGGGGAATTTCAGGGCAGTGCAGTGCTGTAAGAATAGTATTTGTTATTTAAGGGTGCTACTACAAGAACAGTTGTTGTATTCCCCTGAGAAATGGCTGTCAGACTCATTAAGTAATTACAGAGGTTTCCCAAGCATGCAGAGTTTCTGCTGTGTCTCCAAAATACCCCCATGAGAATTAAGGGCTGCTCATCTGTTGCCACTGAGCCTCAGGGTCACCTTCAGGCACTGCATGTGTGGATAGAAAGAAACCCCACCATTCAGAAAGAAAAACAAAGCCCCTTATCATGATCTATTTTAGATTGTCCAGATGTTCTAGGAACACTCCTAGAACATGGCTAAAATGACTCCATAAACCTCACCTAGTGGGATTTCAATCAAAATTATTTTTAGAGGAATTGCATGAAAAAGCACTTGTACACCTGGGATGTGGAACAGTTGCTGTTGTTCCACAGCACCACTCAGTAGGAGCTGGTTCTGCAGAGGGAATGGAACACGTGAACTGCAGGACCCTGCAAAGCCTTTGGTGCTGGTTTCAGACCACCTGAACTTTATTGGGGATCACTGCTGCAATGGTAACATTCTCTGACATGCTGTGCACTCCTGCCTTAGCTGTGCTGTGCAAGTACTCTGTGCAGATGGCTTACAGTAGATTTTGAATCTTTGTGCTTTTCTCGTTATTTCTGGGTTTTTAAAGCTAGAAATAATATGAAAATTTGTGTTTCTTGGCATGTCAAAAACTTTGTGTCAGACCAAGCCCAAAATATAAAATAAAAAGAGATATTTGAATGGACGTTTGTATCCTTTGGTTCCTAAGGCAATCTGCTCAGGGTGAATGCATCAGGAATGAGAAGGTCATTTTAAATGAAAATGTTCTGTTTCTGCAAACACTAGGAGTTATTTTTTTATAGCTCTTGAAAGTCAAGAACCCTTGTCAAGTGGTTTACTGTGGGAATTCGATTGAAATCAAACCTGCAGGGAAAACCCAAGGGTCATAAGCTGACAAGGAGTAAATGAAACCAACTCCTGAACATCCAGATGCAGAACAGAATGCATTTTTCTTACCTTTAAAAAGGTGGCATACTACAATTCTTCCTGAAAATTCACTTAGACCTGGGTGCAGGTCAGTAAATTCTGGCAATGCCAGTTGCATTTTGAATGCAGTGCATACATTTTCTTACTCTATTTCCTGTTGCTCCCCTAACACTGCTGGGCCTTTGATTGTTAAAAGGTTATTTGCTGATGGAAAAGAGTTAAGTGACAGGAAATTACTTATAGTGACTCTCATCCAGATGCCTGAATGCTCCATTGAGTGTTTAAAGCTTATTTCAGAGTTTCTAGGTGCTAAAGAAGGTTTGTTTTTAAAAGCTATGCTTTCTAATTCTGGAATATTAGATATAGAACATAATCGTGCGAGTTACACCACAAAATGAGTTTTGATAGTATACATGTATATTCTTTGTATAACCCTTTCTATTTTATCTAAGGGTTGCTTTGTTTTCAGTGTTTTGTGCTTGTCTTTGCACACTGAGCTTGTACAATTTCAGTGTGTTATCTTTGCTTTTGTTTCTGGACTTTCCCCATGCTGAAGGATGCAGAATGTGCTGCAGGAATTGTTGCTTTCACTCAGGGCAGCCTACTTCCACAAAAAAAATAATTCCTTCTGCAAGGCCAAGATACTCAACAGTTGAATTCACTTAAACTGTGAATGTGTTTGGGTTCTGGAGTAGTTAAAGCTCAGTGCAGACTTTATCTGGTACATAAAGTTATAACTAGTCAGATCAATGCACTTTCACTTTTGAGACAGATGATATGCTGCTTAAATTGATGCTGCATTTTCACTTGTCAGAAATCTTTTGCTTCAACTGCCTTGATTTTGTTGTGACAAATCAATCTTGGGAACAGAAATGATGATCTTATCTGATAGGTCTCAAATAAATGAGCATTAAGTATAAATATTTTTGTATTCCTAAATAAAAGAAGATAGGTGTTTATATTTAAGTCACATTGCTTTACATCCTTTTTATTAGGCTGCTGTAGTTTTATTATAGTTATATATTATGCCAGTTCAACGTGTTTTTTATTTTTGTATGTAGGCTTAGTCTGTCAACAAAATTATAGGAGAGTGAATGATGGCTTTAAACATAACATGCTTGGTTTTGTTTCTGTCATCATCCAGCTTCCTTTCCTCAAACTTTGGACTGCTTACAGTAGTGCTCTCTAGAGGCAGAATTGCTTTTTAACATTCAGTTTTAGGACTGAGCTATATTTTTATTGCTCTGAGCTAACAGAGAAGCAGTTCCCCTAGAGGCTGTTCCAAAGAACTTTGTAAGAAAAGAGTCAGAAATATTTCAGGAAACAGATTATCCCTGACAAATATATACAGCTGTCTAATAGAGCAACCTCCTCAGACCCATCCATGTCACAGGATTTTTTTGGTCTCTCTAATCTTCTTACTTTTACAGAATCCAGTTTTGTATTCCATTAGTATGCATGTGTATGTTCTAATAGTCTGTAAAAATGCTGCATGACCTACTTACTGAGAACCTGGTTTTACAGCCCATTAGTGGGCATGTATTTTCACAGCAACAGACTTTTAAAAACACTGTGTGACCCATTTATTCTGCTTCATCGGGAACTCCTGATGCAGTGTGGATATACATCTCCTTTCCCATTGTTTAGGAAAATAGGAGAAAACCTTCAGTGCTCAACAAGAGTTCTGTGCTCTTTGAACTGCTTTGACACTAATATGATGCTTGAAAGCATTTGCAATATAAGAAAATGGGATGTACATGAAGCAACCTGTACTTAGAGAAGGATTAATATTGCAATGTATCCTGACCTATTTTTAAAGGAATCCTCATTTTACTGATTTATGATTCCCTGATGAACTTACTCATGCTTTACTTGATTTGGTTTTCTCTGAGATTTACTCAAAATGTTGAACAAAAAAGAATTCATATAAGTTAAGAAAGCATCCATTGCTTTTTTAATCTGAAGTGTAATTCCTAAATATTGTGAAGAACCACTTTTTTTTTTTTTTGTAACCTGCCATCTGCCTGTTATTTGATATGCTTTATTTTCCATGACACCCTTGATTTTTATAGACTTGTATCAAAATTCTTGAGAAGCCTTTGAGTCCATAGAAGACGTGAAATAGTATTTTCTCATTTTTGTCAGCCTGTTTTGTTCTTTCTATTGTTCTATTCTATTGTTTTTGAGGGCAGGGAGACCCAAAGTAGATGATGTTTAAGATGTTTTGCCATGAAGTGCATAATGGTATTTTGGTCTTAGTTTCTTTCTTAACACTGCCTAAGATTCAATTTACTCTTTTTTGACTGCCATTGCATAGTAATGTGATGGCTTCATGGAATGCAGTATTATAGCCTCGGATCTGAGATCCATCTGGGTGTTTGTCAGGTATTCCTATTTGCATCTGGAATGTTGTTTCAGGGCAGGCTGATCTGCCATGGGAGTACTTCCCTTTTGCTCCGTGCATTTCCAAGCAGGCAGAGCCCTGGTCCAGTGGCATCCTTGGCGTGTCCCCGGGGTCTGTGGGTTTGGATGATCTCTGCAGAGGTCCATCTGCTTCAGACATGCCCTGGGGTGTTTCCCATCCTGAGTCAGAAGCATATGGCAGGGGTTTGATAATATCCCTCTCTGTGTGCCCATCCTGCTGAGGAGATTGTGCACTAGATCAGCTGGGGGCTCTACTTCACGTTAACCCTTGGAGTTCTCATCTGTCTGTGGGCTGTGGGTATCCCAGCAGAGCTGACTCCTTACATCCATGAGTGTCTGCCCCGAGCTGATTTACTCACTGTCCTTCCCTACATGCACCCCAGAGTACCTGATTTACAGCCACAACACTGCTCAGAGGAGTCCCAGAACTCAGGGAGAAATAGAGAGATTCTAGTGCCAGGAATAAATGTGTGTAGCACAGGACAGGAAGACAGAATGATCTAGTTCAAAGGATTTATAAAATACATGAACACTCATAGAGAGGGGACTGTTGTCTTCTGGGAGTATTAAAGTGTCTTTGGTGTGAAGTTAATCCACAGAACTAATTTTATTTGATTTGGGGGTTTCACATTGCAGTTCTCAGGCTGAAGTAATTGCATGGAGGAATTGCACAAAAGCCTGTGAACAGGTGTCTTTATTATACCTCATCCACACGAAAATACTTTCCCTCCTATTATAGTAAAAGGGCTTATTTACTTTAAACATTACCTAGGTTCATTAATTGCAGGATTGGAATTTTTAGTGTAATGGGAGAAGTGGTTCTATCAACAGAGTGACATTATAAGATGAATATTGTACCCAGCTGCTGATGCATAGTTAATACATTTGATCTGCAGTTAATCACCTCACACTAGGAGGGAATGGGACCATAATAAACAGGTTTTTTACCAATACTATGTGGCCCACAAAGCTGAGGTTTAGAAGACATTTTGTCTTGGCTTTTCATTTTGGGAACTCAAAGTGTCTAGAACTGAATAATTGGTTTTATTTGGAAGTTTTACATTAAAGTCTTGATGAAATTTGCTTACTGTGCATCAATAAAAGGGATGGGAAAATGCTTAGGAGCTGCTGCTTTCTGAACTCCTCTTTTAGTCTGGTAAAACATAGTGCAGCTTCCCTTTTGTTACCTGTAAATCATTCAGAGCACTGAACGTGACATGACACAAATAAATGGGTGAAAGCTGCAAGATCAGTTTTCAGTTTGACAAGGCAATGAGGTGAGGTAATTGATCCGTTTGACATGCAGCAACATGAGAAATACATTTGGTTCCCTTACACAATTAGGTATATGTGATGTTACTGAAGTGCTTGCTCCTGCACCGAGTTCAGCCTTGGCAGACAGCTGCTGTTTCATACAGGGGAATAAACTGAAGCTCTGACTGTCACACAGAAACACGAGTGCTCAGAGATGCTATTGGGTTATTCCACAGTAATGCAAACAAGTGTGGAAGGTAAAATGTCAATTGGCATGGTTTTACTTTTAGCCTTTATTACCTGTATTTAAGGTCCATCACTTCAGCTGGAGAACCTGGAGTACCTCTAATCTTGAATGGTTTATTGCTTTCATTTGCTAATTGCTAATAAATTTTAATATGATGTTTATTACATTTATCTTTTATTTTCAGAACTGGTTCCCTCTGTGATGTGAGGCTTTACTAAGTGACATATAATTTTCCATAATATTAGCTGCTAAGTAATTATAGTTCATGATGTCTAGGACTAAGCAGTCAAATTCTGTTGTGGAAAATGTGATTACACAATATTTTAAAGCTATGGAGGCTCTATAAAACATACAGACATCAACACTACTTATTGTCAAAATGATCTGTTTAGCTTTAAGAATCACTGTGTGTAGATTTCAGCAGAGTAGTTGATCAAGGCTTCAGTATTTCACTTGTTCATCAATATTTGTGAATTTTTATTAGCTACTTTTAATGATCCAAATTGTACGTTACATAAGTCTGTTTATTGTCACCAAAAATCAGTTACTGCTTTCAGAATATAAAGCAAGGAATGGCAATCTATTTGATTTTAAACTAAATGTTGATTTTTAAAGATTTCTAAGACAAATATTTTTATAAAGGACAAATGAAAAGCTTAATTCTTGCCATTTCTATTGATGATCAAAGCAGTGAGTATCTGTCTGTCTCCTGGGATTATGTCTTCTGAATAAGAAACAATAAAAATTAATTTGCATTACACTGACATAATTTGCAGTTGTAGGAAAAACCTGTTACACCAGTTGATCAAAAGAAATTATTGTAGCAAGAGTGCCTGGCAGAGGAGACAACTCTGGAACAAATGATACTGAAAGGAGGCTTCTAAATGAGTCAACTTTATTTGAGGCTAGAGTTAAAGGACAAAAAAGGCAGACTTATCCAGCTGTTCAAATTGCTTTCTGTGGCATGGGTTGCTCAATATGAAATGAGAAATAACCAGTCTTTCCATGTTCTGCACCCCCCATCACAGTGGTACCTATTTTTTTTTTTTTTTTCTGTATTGATCTTTCCAAAAGGTTTGAACTACTGTACTACTGACAGGGATGGGGATAGTTAATAATCTCATTTAGCAAACCTCCTTGGTATTACAGCAGCTGGCAGAGTGGTGGGGTCACTGCAGTTATTTGTTTAATGTTTATTTTATTTCTAACCTTGACTGAAGGTGATTCTGTATAACTCTGCAGCATAAATACATGAAAATTGCATGATCTCAGATTGCAATTTCAACTCATGAAAAGCTGGGCAGTTTTGGAGACCTTTAAGCACCTGAACACACAAACCAAAAATTAACTGCCACTACTCAATTGCACTAAAATATGCAGAGGGGCTTTTGATATATTTATATTTCATTCCCTAAAACAAAGCAAATGAGATTTAAAAAGCATATCTGAAATAACTGAAATAGATATTCCAATTTATTTATTATAGCAGATCTTGAGCACCTCTGGCTAGACAAGAAGTTTTAAGAAGGGGAAAGGCAATCTGAAATGTTATTAATTATCCAAGTTCTACAGGAAGCAAATATTAAGAGTGTAAAGAATGGGAAGAGTTTTTAGAATAAGAATTCAAAGAATATTCCTTCAGTAGAGTTTTAATTTGGATGGGTTATACTTTTGAAATTAATCTCCTGATCATCCCATTCTTTGCTGTGCACGATGAAATGGAACATGAACCTTGCATAATTTCGTATGATGTTCCATGGGACTGAATTCCTGTTGTGGCTTAACCCCAGCCAGCAGCTGAGCTGATCACTCCCCACCAGTGGGACTGGGAGGGAGAACTGCAGAGTAAATGTCAGAAAATTCCTGGGTTCAGGTAAAGGAATGGGAGTGGCAAAGCTGTGCACACAAGCAAAGCAAACAGGGAATGAATTCACTGCTTTTCAGGGGTGGGCAGAGGTTCAGCCCTCCCGAGGAGGCAGGGCCCTGTCACTGCAGTGGTGACTTGGCAGGACAAGTGGCAATGGTCCCATCCTGCCTTCCTCCTTCCCCCTTCACACCCTGGGCATGATGTCCCATGGTGTGGAACGTCCCTGTGCTCAGTGGGGTCACCTGTCCTGGCTGTGTCCCCTCTCAGCCTCCTGTGCACCCCCAGCCCTCCCCAGCCTGGCCCTGGGAACAGCAGGAGGGCCCCGGGCTCTGTGTGAGCCCTGCTGAGCAACAACAAAAACCTCTCTGTGTTATCAGCCCTGTGCTCAAACCCAAAGCACAGCCCCACACTGGCCACAGAGAAATTAACTGTACCCAGTAAAAGCAGCACAACACACAGTGAAGTCCTGGGAATTGTGCATTTGTGGGTGCTGGGACTCCACAAATCTGCTGCTATCAGTCCTCACTGCTTGGTCATGTAGGCACAGTCAGAGTTGGTGCTAAATTTTTATCAAATCTGGTATCAAACTGAAATCATGATGGGCCATGAGCACTGTTGGCATCCAGAGATGCTCTTCCACAGAAAAGCTTGTATTAATAAGGAATGTTATTAGGATAATGTATTTCACAGGAGTAGGACGAGAGACCTATTGATGCTTGTCAGATTTTATGAGGAAGGAGAAGGATGTTTGACAATTGTGTGAGGAAGACCAAGTAGCTTTAGGCTCCTTTGTGCTGTTCATGCAAACATATCTATCATGTGAGGCTCTCAGCAGCACCATTGGAAGGCACCTGAGATGCTGAAGTTTGTTTCTGGCATTACAGTCAGCAGAGTTTTGCTCAGTCTGTGAGATCCCTCCTGTAATCCAACTGTGGATTACAGTTCTGAGTTGATAGGATTCACTTTCCTTTGGTCTTTGAGTAGAGTTGGATGCTTGGTGTAAACATCTGTAAATATTTAAAACCTGCCATTCATCCCTGATGGATAAAGGACAATGCAATCAAGGACAGGAGGTAGGGATTAGACTAAATACTAAATAATGCAGCTGGGTAAAGGGAAAAGCTGGCCAAGACACTGCGGCAAATAACAATTCCCTTCTAGAGGAAGGTGAAGCACAAAAGCTGCTACTGCTGCAGCAGGTGCTGTTCTGTGGTAAAGGCACAAGCAGGTGCTGGGTTCTGTTCTCTTAAAGAAAAATTAGGAGCACCACAGAATTTGTACTCTTGATTTGTATCATGTATTTGTCATTAACCTGAGTAGAACTGCCTTAATTTAATATTAAGTGTATCTGAATAAATTACAACTCTTTGCTTAATTAAACTTAGGGAATCTTAGTTCAAAGTTACAGAATTTTCTATTTTTAGTTAGGAAGCCAAATAGATATATTTTCCTTAAAACAAAGATGCTGTATAAACTACAAATTGCTGAGGTGCCTAGAATGAATGCTAATGACAATTTCTTGGTTAATGCTTCACTGTATTCAGACTGTTAAGTATTCATATTTGTATGAATACTCTACTTTCTTTTATGAAGAAATAAATTAATAATTACAATTTCTTTTTCTGGAAAGAATCATTACTGTAAACATAATTTGAGCCACAGTCACATTTGTTGTTTTATTCTCCATTATGTTTTGTGAGACAACTTCTTCATATCCTTTCCCATTAATATTTTGGGTATGGTTAGGAAAAGGACACAGGATAAATATTATATTAGAATATACAACTGGTGCAATGCAAATATTTAGTTTTGTTGTGTAGCTGAGGTAAACTAATTCATAGTTTTGGTTCATCTCATATGGGATTAGTGACCTCTTAATTTAAAGAAGTGATTCTTTGTTTATGTAGCTTCTTGAGAATGTCTGACTTTTTGGCCAGTGCTGCTGACATTCCTGCCTTGGAGAGCAATCAGATTAGAGAATTTCTGGGAATGTACCCCTAATTAATCTGTTATTGGTTTAGATTAAACCACTGTTCCCAGTAGTTACTAAAACTCATCTCCTGGAAATGAAGAATGAGGGCATTTCCGAAATTAAACCTGCTTTAATGTGCAGTGGTTCAAGTATAGATTTTAGCATGGTTTTGCAAATAGGAACTGTCACTTCTACCACTAACAGTGTTAGCCTTTTGGTATCTTATTTCACTGTTTACTGAAAATACAGAGAGGTGTAAAATATCTTTATTATATCATCTACAGTCTCTTCCATCTGTGAGTGCAGTGCCACAGTCTCGTTCTCCATCTGTCCCTGATTTTATCATATGCTTGCTTAGAGAAACCTATGGCTGTTTTCTTTGGAAGGGGCTCAAACAGAAACTGAGAGAACACAACTGAGTGAAATGTTTAGGCATATTGCTGCTATTTTAATGCTCCAATTTTTAGCACTGGTGATTTGGATTATATATATATATTTGGATTATATATATCAGTCAAATCCTGAATATAAATTGAGTTTGGATCATTTTTTCAGTGCTCCTAAAACATTTTTTTGTTTAATAATCTGTAAAAAAGACAATGGCTCATGCTTGAATGCTTTGACTCCAAACCAGCTGGGAATATCAGTTAATAAGTTTAACAGTAGTGGGGCTCATGTGTTCTATAGCAAAGTATGACAAATGATGGTTTAAGATGTAATCATTATATTTTACTTTAGCCTGGTATTTCTGCAGATATGGAATTTTTATCCATGAAGGGAATGCAGATGTGTCTAGAAAAACTGCCAACCTTGGGGTTACTCATTCAGGAGGAATTCTGCTTGTGATTCCAGTCCATCTCCTTATTTGACCTTGCTATTTGTGTATTTCCACTGAAATACGGGGTCACTGGTAGCTGGAGACTCACACAGTGCTCAAGTCAATAACAAATGTTTGTGGAAGTGAACATGAAAATGAATGAATGCAGAAAATCAAATGCTGGGTTTTCTTGACTCTGTGGAGCATTACTGTGCATTTCAGTGCACAGTTCTAACTGGCAGTGGAATGTCTGGGAATATAACTTCCCCTGCCTGTCATGTTTTTAGAACTGTATGGGTTAGCAGAGTGTTACACCTTCCAGTGCTGTCCTCTTTCTCTGCTAGTTCCATGATACTGCATGATGTTAAATGTTGATTAACACATGTGGAAAGTTAAAAACGTGAATCTATTCACTGATCACATTTCAGGGACCAATTTAGTCTACAGATTATTTTAGGGTACTAAACACAATTGCTTTTAATTCTGGAATCAAATTCATGAAGTTGTAGAGAGATATGTTTTGGATTTTCCCTTCTGGACTTGATCTAGAGTTATTTGACTAGAATTGGCATATCATGAAGAAATAGTTTCATGCTTCTTAAAGTTTTTAATAGAGACCATTATAATGAGCTGTTTTATTTAATCAGATTAACAAAATCTAGTAGCTTTGTTGCTCAACTCTATTTCTGCCTCTGTGGTCACTTTCCCCGTGCCCTGTCCTTGTTAACATAGCTCAGTGGCTCACTGTCATCTTCAGTGGATGCCTGCCAAGGTTTCAGCTCAGCTCCTGGCTGCTAATCGTGGCTATAAATATACACCCCTCTTCAGACGAGCTTGTAATAAATGAGGGAAATTTTTACTTCACACAAATCTGAAATTTTAGCATGGATGTTGTGTGTTAGGTACCTACAAACATAAAATCTCACTTTGAAAAAATCGTATCTGAAGAGCTGCTCCAGGCAAACCTTGTAGAAGTGCCCTTGTTCTGCAATTGTTGGTAACTGCTGGTGAATGTTTAGAGAGGGAGATGTCGTGTGTGGGCTGTGCTTGCAGCAAGTCTGGCACAACAGAGCCTCTGCCGTGACCTGCAGGAGCTGTGTCTGTCGTGGTGGGAGCGGGGCTGTGTAGGTGTCAGCAGATGGTGGCTCAGGCACATTCGGGGAGGATTTTTTCTTAGCCCACGAGCATATGCTCAGTGCTGGGAAGCCGTGCTGTGCTGGGAGCTCACTGTGCAGGGCTCTGAGAGCAGCAGGGAGCTCCCTCTCTGCCCAGGCTGCTGATTAAATTCAATTCTTGAGGCAGAGCTGCTCTTTGAGCACTGCCCACTGCTGTTGGGCTTGTTACTGAAGGAAGAGCTCGCCCAGAGGCAGTTTGGTAATTTCTTTGTCAAGTCTGGAACTGAGATCCTGCAGAAATAGAACAAGTTACACTTGAATTATACCCGGATTTGACGTCACTGGTTTCTCCTCCATCAAGGAGCTGACTTGCATGGCCCCAGACATCTGCCATCCCTCAGAAGGGCAGCATCACAATAAATGCTGCTGGGGGAAGAAAGGGAAGCTAGGAAAAAATATTTTTCAATAATCTCGAGTATGATATTTCATTCTAATGATCTGCCTGGCAAATTTGATGGGCTCTACTTCTGTTAAGGAAGAAAGCAAAGAACAAACAAGCAACTGAATATGTGTGTGTTCTAGCAAGCAAATTTACTTTCCTCATTGGCCATAGATACACTATACAGATAAATACAGCCCTTGGTTAAGAGGCAGAGGTATCAGTGAAGGATGAAACCTTGTTCTGATGTTTAAAGTGCATGAATCCTGCTCTGTGTTCACCTGTACCTGTGCAGCCTAATGATCCTTTTGTTAATCCCCGAGCCAGGGACTGGATCAGCAAATTACCCAGGGAAGAAAGAAAGGAATTGCAAGAGAATGACAGGCTAAGTGGATGAGGTGTGTTTATATATATATACACACACACCCTCTTTTCTTTTTTTCTTCATTTCTTTTGAGCAATTCTAGTTTATGAGTTTTCTCTGCACTTGTCTGCTTATTCAACCTTATGTCACATCCTTGTTTGTGCTAATACAGCAAACGAATTGAGGTTAAAAACAACCTCGATCTGGAGCACACATTTACAGGCACAAAGCCACTGAGAAAAGAGTGAGAGCATCCAAATTTGTCAGGCTCCTCAGGCAAAATTCCAAAGTTTGCAGAAGAGCAAAGCTCAGGAAGGAAAGCTTGGGAAGGTGGTACCAGGTCTCTGGAGAGATGACATAAATGTTCACAGTGCTGTGAGAGAAGAGCTTGGGCCAGGAGCATCTTGTGATTCAGTATTGTGTGAGTGGAGAGAAAAATATTAATTCATCAATATGAATTAACTGAAAACAAAGGTTGGGTTTTTTAAACACAGCACTTTTCCTTTCACCTAAGCCATCATTTTGGTGGTGATTCTAGGAAGCCCCAGAACAGGCAGCCAGCAATAGTAAATATTTCACAATCTGATAAAGGAGTATTTACTGAAGCTGATAGAGACAATTACTTCTTAGCAATACTTTGGATTGTTTTTTAAATTGTATTCTTGGCAGTGCTATTTATAATATAGTTTACATGAGTATAAATTATCTTTTATACAGTCTAGATATATGAAGAAATGAAATAGTTTTGTGGTAGTTTGCACAAAGTTATCTGTACAGCAATGATTAACTGTGCTGCTACACTGAATATTGCTGTGGTTTTTCTTGAATTTTCAACATTATTTTGGCTGTATCTAGAGCAGATGTAGTAACATTAAATTGAATAGATTCCATAGTCATTAATATGACCTGTTTAACAGAAATATTTGTTTTATTCTTCCCTCTGCACCCCTGAGACAGACTTTGGAGGGAGTTGGGGTCAAGAGGTTTCAGGATATTGAGGCTGCCTCTTCTCTTTCTGTAGCTATTTATGGTGGATTTTGCAATTTTTTCCCCACATCTTTCCTGGAGGTATGTGAAGTTTGTCTGCACAAGTTTCATCTCTTGGAATGCCCACTGGTCAGAGGAACTGCTCTGTGTATAGGCAAGAGGAAGGTACCTTTTGGAAAAAAAAGGAAAACTCCTGCTGCTTCTGATACATGTATTCTTCCAGGGTACATACTGTACTTTAATAGTTACATACCGCCCTTTTTATATTTCAAGACTTGTTTATTTATATCAACATACTGGATGCTCCAGACCTTGTTTATTTTTATAATAACCAATCAGTATGCAGGAGAAATAAACCATGCAACTTGGGAATTGCTTATCAGCTGTAAAATGAAGATGAATGGAATGCTAAATCTTATCTGATTATGCAAAAGTAGCTTTTTATGATAGCAGTGCCTTTGCTTTGCAGTTTGTAGAAAGCTGGGCATCACGAATCTGATTAATCATGTACAATTAGACTGAAAGGAAGGAGAAGAGGAATAAATAGTGGTGCTGTGTATTCTGGGTCTTTTCCAAGCAGGTGGCATTACCTGATGCTTAAAATCTTGTTCTTTGTGGGCAAACTTAAAGAATATCAAATGACAGGGAAATTCATAGGTTGTGGTGAGCCTAATTAAGAACTGATTCTATTAATATGACTTCTAGAACAACTAATATAATCTGTAATGGTAAATGTTTGCCAGGATTGGTTACATCATAAACTGAATGATATAAAGCACAAACAGAAAGATAGTTCTGAACTCCTGATCTTTGACTTCCCTGTGGGATCTAATTGTAAAGCAGATTTGTTAATGGTATCTTCAATAACAGATTCCTGCATCCAGCTGAATCCAGCTTTTATTTGCCTTGACTCAGAGGTTCAGGCCTTGGAACTACTTCTACCAAAATTCAGTTCCTGTTTTCTTGGGTTTGATCTTTTAAAATTTTTAAATTTTTTCCCCCTGTGTGTGTGCTGTCTTATTTAGAGTTGGAAAATGCGCAGTAAAACTTCTTGCATGGTTTTGATTGTCCTTGAGATCTAAAACATTGTAATGAGCAGTCTCAAAGGGCACAGGATGGCTCATCCTGCTGTGTTCCTGAGCCACTGTTTCATCAAGGAGAATCATAAACCTTGGAAGATTTGCAGGTGTCTTTTCTTGGGAGATTTTCAGATTGATGCAGTTGAGAAATCCTCCTTCTGCAAATGAATGTTTACCACAGCAATCTGGGTCTGTGGAGGATGAGAATTGTTTATTGTCACAGCAGTAAGTGACAAATTGTCTGTGCAGTAAATGACTGGAGCTGTTTTCCAGGGCTTACAAGAGAGAAAAGTATCAGAAAGTAAGGGAGAACTGAGTCAGATAATATGAGTATATCTTCTGTTCATCCCCAGACTTTCTGTGAGAATTAGGGCAATTACACTGCAATGAATGGGAATGAGAGCAATTTGTTTATTGTTCAGCATCATAAAACCCCAAACCTAAGCACTGACTGTGAGTGCTTTTCCTCTGATGTGCCAGAACATAGCTTGCTTTTTGCAGGGGTTTTGTGATGCAACACAGCAATATTTTCTGTGTATTGCTTTTGTCACCAGCACTTGAGCTGATCTCCTCAATGGTGTCCAACTCCCTCCTCTGCATTATTACCTTGTTTATAACTGCACAGGCTTTCTGCTGTGCTGCAGAGTGGGGTGTCCTAATTTCCCTGGAATAGTGGCTGTTGAGGATAGGAAGCGAAGGCAGTGACTGATGCAGTTTCTGGTTTCTGATTGAATCCAGAAGCTTTGTGCCACATTTCAGGGCCCTTCTGAAGTGATATGGGACTGCTTATGAAAAGATGAGTCTGGATTGTATGAACTCAGAGTGGGTCTGAGTGGCTCATTTAAAGCAAGATGCCCACCTTGCTCTCCTCAGTCACACAGTCCCTTCTTTTCCCAGCTGGGAACTCCACAACAGCACTCAGAGTGAAGCATTTGTAACGTGAAATTGCAGTCTCAGAATGTGTTTTAATCTCAGGACTGAAATTCCTTCTGTTTTCTAATGGGAAACTTCAGCCACACATAGGGAGACAAGCAAGGACAAGCAGCTGGAAAAATGTCTTGGAATTGGTTCAGTCAGACAAAGATCACTGCTTTGAAACCTGTAGGAGATCCTTCCATCTCCTGGTGCTTCAATTATTTGAACTCAGGTTTCTCTTGTCTTTCAGACAGTATTATTGCAGGCAGAATGTGACCTTGGCCTTGGCAGTAATTGTTGTGCCCATGTTTTCACTGAAGGCTGCCCCCAGTTTGCCTGGGCTGCCCAGTTCACAGGACTGGGAACACTCTGGTTTTGCTCAGCCTGGGGAGTTGTTCCCTGGCGAAGGATTTTGCCTCACAGGGTCATGGAGGTGAAACTCTGTCAGTAGCACATTCAATAAGGAACAACATCCCTTGAGCCCCTGGAAAGATAAAGTTCCTCTGGCACAGTGCAGGGTTAGAATTCTTGTTCAAAATGCAGTGGACAGGACACGCCTCTGGCAGATTTGCTGACAGGTGATTGCTGAAATCCAGGTTGGAAAGTCACCTTTGTCTTTTGACACCAGTAAGAGGAGGATATAAATCCCTGCTGCTTTGGGCCAAAACTGTTATCCATACCAGCACAGGAGAGTACAAAAGAGGTGTAGAAATTTAAGTGATTCTCTTACACCTTTTCTACTGCTCTTAAGGGTTCAGAATAGGGAAGAATCAGGTCTTGGTAAGTGTTGGACATCTAGAAATGGTCTGACAATTTGTCTGGCAACTGGGAAAGAAGTAGAACCTGAATGAAATAGTTTCTTATATGACCCCAAACTCTGCCAAATGCTGAACATTTTTGCATCAGTTTTTGTCTATAAATATCTGATCTTCTCTCTAAAGCTTACACTATGGAGGATTTGACTTTACAGAATTTCTCCTCAGTGCTTTTAGCACTTCCAGAGAGGCATCCTTCACTCTGTGGTTTTAATAGAGCACCATTCATTGTACCCTGGGTCAGTAAACAGAAAAAAGAAAGGTGACAGTCTTTTCTTTCCAGTATCACCTGTCTTCCACTTGATGAACAAATCATGTCTTTGATTTTTAAAAAATTGCCTGAATTTCATAAATGTTTAGTTTCTTTCCTTTGGGAATGTTTCTTAAGGCAAAGTTTTTTCTTGGAGTGAAGAGCTTAAAGGCAGACAAATGAAATACAAGTGAAAAAAGGATTCTTGAAAAAGATTCAATTAAGCATCACTATCAGTAGGTCAGGCCTTGTATATATAAAAATATTCTGTCTGTGTGATGTTTTCCCTTAGCAGATGGAGATAGTGACATGCAGTCAACCTTCACTAAGAAATTGCTGTGAGCACTGAGTATCTGAGCACAGGAGCTCCTCTGTGCTCCTCAGGCTTTGCCAGGCAGTTTCACAACAACCTCTCAGTGGTAAAAAAAGAAATTCCTCAGGTGAGTGTTTTTTTAGCTTGATTGTAGCCTGTAAATGTCGCTTCCTTTTCACATTTGCCTGTTACAGATCCAGAAATTCCAAGATTAACGTCTTGATTCTGGTGTGCTTGTGTTTTGTATGAGCATTTCTCAGTGAGATCTGTTCTGGGAAGCAGGAATTCAGAGCATGCCTGCAAAATAACAGTTCACATGTGCCTGCTTGATAATTGGGATGCAGAGTGTGCCCCCTGATGTGGAGCTGGTTGGAGTGAGGTGTGTCAGCAGCAGTGAGAGGTTCTGGATGTGTTTGCTGGGGCAGGGCTGGGTTGGCACTGCTGCTCTGCATTCCAGCTGGGAGCAGGATGCCAGGGCAATCACTTGTGGGGCTGACAGGCGCTAGTGCCTCGTTTAGAGTTTTTAAGGGTATGTAAAGTGCTTCAGCACAGCTGAGCCAGAATTGAAAGTCTTGTGAAAACGTGGGAACGCTGTGTTGGTGTGATTAGAGGAAACTGGTGCGTGACCTAATGGCAGCTTAGCTGAGCAGAAATGATGAACCGTGGTTTTTACAGAGCTGAAATCCAACAAAAGGAGGCTCCATGGCTGGGGGCTAGAGTGGCTGATGTGTGGGCCAGGTATTCTCTAAACAATTAGGAAGCAAATGTTTCTTCTGCTACATGTTTAGAGAGGGTCAGGGAAATTATAACATGGTTTCCTGGAGTAATAGCAATTAAACCTAATATTTACTGAAAAAAAATCACTCTGTATTTAGAGCCTTTGTTATTTCATATCTAATTTGAAGAAGAGTTGCCCATTTGAAAAATCTATGCTTAGAATTGGTTTTTTTTCCCCTTTCGAGTTAGTATTGTTAGAATCTAGTAGCAAACTTAGCAAATATCTATTTATGAACATGTATAGGAACATATCTGTATAGGAACATATCTGTATAGGAACATATCTGTATAGGAATATATCTGTATAGGAACATATCTGTATAGGAATATATCTGTATAGGAACATATCTGTATAGGAATTTATGTCTCAATACATTAAAATCAGAATTATTAAATGTCCATCAAGGCAAAGAGAGTGCTTGGGTTTTTTCCTTGTAACTTTTTCATGTATTTCCGATAATTTTGTTGTTTTTTTCTCTTCTGTTTCCTGGAATGTTTGTAGGAATTTCTCTTTAGCTGAGCCTGGTTTTCAGTATGTGTTTTTCTGTGTTCAGGTGATGGTGATTTTGGTTTTCCAAGTCCAGGAGCTGGTCAGGAATGTATCCAGCTCCCCCTTTTAGCTGCTCCGGGGTTTTCTGCAGCTCTGAGAGCAGCAGAGGCTTCACCCAGCAGTGGAATCTGGCACTTGGCACCTTCATTACACTCAAATGAGATCTCCAGAGCTATGATTTGTGTGTCTGGGAGGAGCCACCTCAGACTCTTGATAATTAATGAGATTTGAAGGAGAGATATTGATACAAACACATTCAAATCAGAGCTATTTTTTCTTTTATTTTTGTCAAAATATTCCTTTTCAGGCAGATGCAAAGTTCCTTCAGGGTTGTTCTTGAGCATATATTGGAACAGTATCCCTGAGTAATTATTCTGAGTCATTATTTGGGGAAGAAATTGAGGGGTAGTCCAGACTTTAAAGCTAGTTATATACTAAATAATTAAATACAGCTGGAAATGGGAGATCTTTAATGAACTTGTTTTTTGTATAACTTTGCTGGCAAGCTTCAAACTGAACTTCCTTCCTTTCTTGTTCTTTTTTCTTTCTCAAGTCCTTGGTGTGATTACAACTTGGAATTTGTTTATTTCTCCAAGTTTTTAATCTAAAATAACAGTGCCCAGACACCACATTATACATGCAGCCTATGTAAAATGGACTCAATTCACTTTGTCTAAAGGCAAGTTGTGTTTTAGATATATTTTGTGGAAAAAAAGCAAACTGCTTAAATAGTACTTATGTCAGTTTGTCAAGTTTTGTAGAAGTTTACTCTTTTGATGGTTAAAGCCAGAGCTCAAATGCTCATTTTTGAAAAGGATTTTTTCTGCTGTGTAACTCTTGCCAGCTGTCAGAATAACCTTGGCAGAGAGCAGCCTTTGCTTCTTTTTCATACATATTTATTCTGCTACCCTAGGATCATCCAATGGGAATTCCTTCCTTCAGCAATGATTGAAGAAATCTTATTTTTAATCTAAGTAATTTTCTGTGAAGTTTAATTCATAACATAAGAGCACCTCCTGGGTAATAACTAGAAATTATATATTTTTAATGAAAAGAATTGCCTTGAGTCCTCAGTGTCCAGTAGACTTGCCTCCCACTCTCCAAAACTCACAGATCATCTTTACCATATCATGTTTAATATTTCATTGCAATTTAATTACTGGACAAATTCAAGATGAACAAAAAAATTGTCTTGGTTGGACTTCTAGAGTCGTAGGGGAGACTGGTTTCCAGTTGGTTCCCTTACACCAAGGATTGTTTGGGAACAGTTCAGGCCAGTGAGACTTGCAGGCTCTGTTTTTCCTGTTTGGACACTGGCACAGATTTATCAAATCCCTGTGACTGTGTGTGGGCTTGTGAAAATGCTCAGTGATATTTCCAAGTGGCCCTGAGTTCTCTGCTTTTTGTGTTACCAGATCATCCCTAGCAGCAGCAGGTCCTGGTTTGCAGTGGGGTGGCAGGGAGGAGAAGCCCCCTCAGTCCTGGGTGGGTCTGGCAGAGCTGGGGGTGACACTCAGAGGTCTGGGGTGTGACCCTCAGAGCCTCAGAGGGCTGGGCTGGCACAGCTCAGCCCTGCCCTGCTCAGCTCAGCCCTGCCTGGCATCCCTGTGTGACCCTCAGAGCCTCAGAGGGCTGGGCTGGCACAGCCCAGCTCAGCCCTGCCCTGCTCTGCTCCTGCCTGGCATCCCTGTGTGACCCTCAGAGCCTCAGAGGGCTGGGCTGGCACAGCTCAGCTCAGCCCTGCCCTGCTCTGCTCCTGCCTGGCATCCCTGTGTGACCCTCAGAGCCTCAGAGGGCTGGGCTGGCACAGCTCAGCTCAGCCCTGCCCTGCTCTGCTCCTGCCTGGCATCCCTGTGTGACCCTCAGAGCCTCAGAGGGCTGGGCTGGCACAGCTCAGCTCAGCCCTGCCCTGCTCTGCTCCTGCCTGGCATCCCTGTGTGACCCTCAGAGCCTCAGAGGGCTGGGCTGGCACAGCTCAGCTCAGCCCTGCCCTGCTCTGCTCCTGCCTGGCATCCCTGTGTGACCCTCAGAGCCTCAGAGGGCTGGGCTGGCACAGCTCAGCTCAGCCCTGCCCTGCTCTGCTCCTGCCTGGCATCCCTGTGTGACCCTCAGAGCCTCAGAGGGCTGGGCTGGCACAGCTCAGCTCAGCCCTGCCCTGCTCTGCTCCTGCCTGGCATCCCTGTGTGACCCTCAGAGCCTCAGAGGGCTGGGCTGGCACAGCTCAGCTCAGCCCTGCCCTGCTCTGCTCCTGCCTGGCATCCCTGTGTGACCCTCAGAGCCTCAGAGGGCTGGGCTGGCACAGCTTAGCTCAGCTCAGCCCTGCTCAGCTCAGCCCTGCTCAGCTCAGCCCTGCTCAGCTCAGCTCAGCTCAGCTCTGCTCAGCTCAGCTCAGCTCAGCTCCTGCCTGGCATCCCTGTGTGAGCTGAGGCACCAGCCTGTGCTTCCATCTCCCCTCATTCCCTTTGGGAATAGAAATAAATTCCCAATAGATTCCCTTTCTAATAAAAATATCCACTTCTGGTTGCATTTGTATAAATAGGAGCTGAGCCATGCAAAGTATATCTGTGGCAGATATGCCATTTGTTGTTCTGTATGTTCAATGATAAAGGAAATAAACAATCCCCCCTAACAGCCCCAAATCAAAAGCCACACTAAACCACAAACAGAGCACATAATCCTTCCTTCCTTGCTGTTTTTTTCTGGAGGAAAATATTTTACAGAGTTGGCTGCAACTTAATTTAAAATTCGGTATAATCATAGATCAGACAGCATGTTAAATCTGAATTAAAATCTTGGCAGCTTTTAATTTTAAATTTGGATGCCAATTTGCACTTGTAGCTTAATGAATTTAAATAGCTCCATGAATTTTGGAGAGCATTTTTACTTTTTGTTACCTAGTCATGGCAAATACAGAAGTATTAGAATTTGGTCAAATTAAATAATACCTGAAGATGACCTAAAACCTCATAGGTATTTTTGAATTATTCTGTGTTTTATTTGTGAACTATTTTGTATCTAAGGAACAATTCCTGGTTCCTGCAGTGTTGTGAGGTTTCATTTTCACAGAGTGCTCTTTCAGCTAAATTCCACTAAAACAGCCAGAGAATCATTGCAGAGCTATGCAACTCTAGATTTTCTTCATTCAACAGAATGACTTTTAAAAATGCATTAAAATGCATTAAATGTAAATTATTTTTTAATGTCTTAGTGAAGCTGTGCACTAAGTCCTTGTGATCTTGTTTTTCACAGTTTAGGATAAAACATTGCTGGTTGTCTTGCAGGAATTCTGGATGGTCATGGTGCAACATCTTTTAGTTCCAGTGATAGCTCCTGTGTTTTTAGCTGGGTATAAAAATGGGTATAAAATTATTGAATTACATCTTTTGAAAAGATGTCCCTCTCCGTGCTGTGTGAGAAAAATTCAAATACTCATAGATGACGTGATGTATTTTCATGTGGAATAAAAAATGAGTGTTTCAGAAAACATCAAGGATGCCTGCTTTTAATGGTGAAATCTCAGAAGTGTTGTTGACTTTCTGATTAATAGTGAAAGGAAAGAGATGAACTGAACATATATGGACTGAATCAACAGGAAAATCAGGAAAAAGGAGAATTAATTGACAAAGCTTTAAACAATGCTAAGGCCTGATTCCTGCTATTGCTTCTCAATCCTGGCAGCTTTGCCAGTTGATAGAAAAGCAAATTTTCTTGAGGATCGTTGTCTGTGGGCACTGGCATCATAGCTTAGCAAGGTGGTACTGGGTAAATGTGGTAATTGTTTCAAAAAAAGCCTCAGATTTTTATTTTCTAATTAATTTGCCTGCTCAGTTGTGTGGTTTCTCTGGATTTTTTACTTTTTTTCCCCATTAGGAGCCCCCAGGCTGAGCTGTACGTTTGAGATCCACCTCAGTAGTCTGTGCCAACAGTGCTCCCAGGTGCCTCGTGCTTTTGCTCTCCCTGAGAAGCCCAGAAATTGTATTTATTACATTTACCTGTTGCTTATGTCCCACAGAAAGGACTAACAGGAACTGGATTTAAGGTGTCTGTTCATTGCATGATATAGTTGTAGTCAGCTGAAGAACTCTAGATCTCCAAACTGTGAGGTTTTGATTTGTTTAGATATGTAGGTAAAGGAACTTTGTGAAATATTCATCTGTGATGAATTTCAAACTGTGAATTAATGGGGTTTTTTTGCTTCTGAATATTGATACCTTTGCAGTGAAAATGGATTTACTTTTCATATTGGTATCTTAGTCTGGAAATTTCAAGGAATTTGCTTATTCATGTTTTTTTACTTATTATCAACAACTATCAGAGGGCAGGCTGGCTTGAAAAGTTGATTGGCATCTTCTTGCTGTCGCTTGCCCTTGATGATTTAAACAAAAAGTTTAGTTTTACTCCCTGAGTTTCCCTGTGTGTGAATGATGGGACATTGCTTGCCTCAGAAGAATTTGAGGGTAAATCAAAATCTCAAAAGCTCCTGTGAGCAGGGACTGAGTGCCCCTGCAGCCCTTCAGTCACTGCCTTTACCTGGCTGGACAGGGACAGCTCCTGTGAATGTTTGGGGGGTGTGGATGTCCCTGTGGTTTATCTTCTCTTTTCCTGGTGTTGTGGTACTGTCTGAGTGCAGTTTTATGGAGTAGCAGTTACTGTGCTGTGTTAGCTTCTGAACTCATCAGTAACAATGTTTAGTTTGAGTTCAGAAGCCATTTTTAATTTCTACAAAAGTGTTCTGACAGCAAACCTTTTATGAGCTTGGGGTGTGGGCAGAAAGGATGGGAAAAGTCTCTTACACTGCTTGCCTGTTATTTACTGGCTAAAGAAATACTGAATTGTTCTTATAATGGACTTTCAAAATGAATCTAGAACTTTATTCTTCCTGTTATAACTCCTTTCTAGGATGGTCCAAAGAGATTTTGGTTTTTTCCTTTGTTTGTTTCTTCTTGTTAGTCACAGTCACCTTGGTATATAGATATGTGCTGATTATCCTCTATCAGCCTGATTAAATAATTTACAATGCAAAGGTCTCAAAGGACTCTCTAGGTGGCAGGTCTGATTTAGAATAGCACAGGCTTTGTTACATGGGCCCTTTCCTTTCAACTCTGTTTTATTGCAGTGTCTCTTGTTTTGGCTTTTAGGTATCTCTTTCCCAGCAATATTTTATTTAATGCTGTCATCCAGATACAAGCTGCTACTGTAAATAATGATTCTGTTCCAGACTTTCCTCCTCTGTTTGGCAAATTGTTTTCTCCTCTCTGTTCACTTTGCTCTCTGCACAAAAGCAGACGCTATTCTCTAAAAATTCCAGTTAACTGTGTTTGTTTCTATCAGCAATGTCTGACGTGCTGGATTTCAAACCTGGCCTGTGTTTCACTAAGCTGATTCCAGCCTTGCCTTCAGCCAGCCAGGGCTCTCTGAGCTGGCACCAGCCTCAACAGCTCACCTGGAGCATTCCACCAACATTTAACCCCTTCTCACAGAGTTTTTAGCCAACCAGTCTAAATAATAGCATTTGCCAAAATTGTAAGCTGTTTGTGAGCATTTTCCTCTTTGTGTATTAGCTCTATTCTTTTTAAAGAGTTTCAATTAATGCAATACATTTTGTAAGTTTTTATTTCCTTCTGACAGAGGAGGATCTATACCCAGAATTACACTCTTCATTGTTTCCATCTAATAAGTGTGGTAAGTTATTGCTAAGTGTAAACAGCATTCTTTGTTTATTTTTTCCTGCTGTGAAATTCCTCCCTGATCAGAAATGAAATTCTGTACAGGTAAGGGGGGATGTGCTGGGGTTGTATGGACTGTTGAACATCACAGAGCACATTTGGTCAGAGTTAAGTCCACGGCTGCTGCTGACTGCAGCTTAATTCAGTGGTTGCTGCAATGCTTTGTCTCTGCTGCTGAGCTGGGGAGAACAAAGGGCTTGACCCAGTTCCAGAGTGGTCACGGTGCTGAGGAAGCTCAGTCTGGCACAGGAGCTCCTCTGCAAATTACGCAGGAAAAGCAGAGAGTGTTTTAAGGGCATATTGATTTATTGTTGTCTCCTGGGTGCAGATTCATGTGCTGATACATTGATGCATCATTAGATCCAAATTGCTGTTGTTTCTCAAGCTCCTCAAGAGGATATTCTACCTTGTTGGTGTTGTTGTGTCTTGGATATTTGGGAAAACAATATCTGCAGGCTCTGTAGCTTGACCTTGTTTCTGGTGGCTTCCAGGCTGGGAATACTTTTATCTTTTTGTAACAGAGGGTAGTGACATGCAGAGCACATTTATCCACACTCCACTTAGTACAAAAAGAGGGGGGAGACCCTCCCAGGGATCAAATTCTGTCTTGTACTTGTACTGAAATCCAAATGGACAAAAGTAACTCTTCAGCTAGACTAGAACATGGCAGAAATACAGACAGAGCTACCTCTCTGTGCCACATTGGTATCACACAGCCTTTTCTGGTTCTGTCATGAGTTAAGGAATGCAGTCTGAATCCACACTGCCTGCCAGCCCTCTTCCACATCCATTCCTCTTCTTTTTCCTCTCCATCTTTTTCTCTGAGAATATTCCCACACAGCCCAGCTATTCTGGGTATCCAGGTTGCTTGTGAAGTGCTTTTTCTGTCTGACTCAGTGTAATGCCCACAAACACTGGGGGGTTTCTATGGACAAAGCCCTGCACATGTTGTGGGTTCAGGTCCCTCTAGCAGGCATCATACAGGGACTGTTATCTAGAGGAGGGGAATGGATTCACCCTGCTGTAGTTTTCCATTAGTGTTCCACTGTACACTGCATGTTTTTGCAATTCCTTTTCAGTTTTTGTTTCTGCTAGTCAGTAACTGACATTTGTTTTCTCACTGTCATGACCTTAGGCCTGGAGGCTTAACTCACATTGCAGTCAGTGCCATCACTGACAAGGAAAATCCTCTTACTTAAATGGGTAAACATGAGAAAATGTGTAGGCTCTCCCAGACCTGCATGGAATCCAAGATGGAGCTGCCTCAGTAACTGTCAGCAGCTCTTGTGCACCTTGGGCAGGTGGAGATGGAGATCTCTGATTTTTGCCCGAGGTCTGGTCTGTCCAACTCCCCTTGTGCCTACCCCAGCACAGGTTTGTTTTTGCTCTGTGTGTTTGGTCACACAGCAGTGTGTGTGTGCCCAGTTTGCAGAGCAGAGCTGGGGACACTCAGGAAGCTGCTCTGTGCCCTGAGCTGCTCCCTGCTTTGTCCCCTTTGCCTGGAACTCCTCCTGCTGCTCAAAACCCCTGGAGAAATGGACATTAACTTGTGTGAGACCCAGGGCCGTGCAGGCTGGAGCCTGGGACTGGACTGTGTGTGAGGAAATAACAGAAAAATATCAAAGAGCAGACTGCACTTCCTTGGATTAACTTTTCTGGTTATCTTGTGTTTATTTAGTTGAAAATTCATCTATGAAGTTTTAATGGTTTCCACTACAAAGTTTACACTATGCCCACTTGTTATTTCATATTCTGCAGTGAGTAATTCATTTGCTAAATCGATAGTGATTCAGCTGTAATCACTGGAGTCTTTGAAATATGAAACTGAATTCTTACAATGAAATTGTCATAGGCTGAGTCATTTAGAAAGTTTGTTTGGGTAAGCTGTCAGCTACAGAATCTGTTTGAAAAGATACTTGTGTTCCCTTGCCTCACTATTGGGTTTATCTTCAAATTAGATTTTATAGATTCATCATTTAGAAATGCATTTATACTCTGTAGTGTGTGTGTGCATTCATTCAGTGCAGAACACCCAAGAGAAACTGATATTTTCTGGATATAATTATTCCTTCTCTCAGCCAATACTTACAGTGACATGTTTTTAGAATATCCCAGTTCTGCTTATTAGTCTCAATCTGGTGTTTGTATCACGTCTTGATTATAATTTCTAAAAAAAAATTTAGAATTTGACTCCTGAAGATTCATTTTTATGAATTTTCATGGTACAGGTCAGTCACATAAATCTAGTGCCAAAATGCAAAGTGATCTGAAAATACCATCAAAATAAGCATTTGTAAACAACTGAATGCTTTCCAACACTTGCCCAGCTGTATTTTACAAATAACATTGAATCCATTTATGTTAATTTTATGTCTGCTAGCTGAATTTAATTTAATACAATAACTTAATATTCTCCCCGTATTTGTTCAGGTCTTTAGATTTTGAGGGATTTGTGAGAAATGTGTATTTAATTCAGACTAATACAGTAATGGTAAATTATTATTCTGTTTTCAGTATTTGTCTACAAATTTGATTTCTACAGTCACTAGCACAAGAATATCAATGAAAACTAGCAAAACAAATTGAGGGAAAACAATGGAAATGATTTGTCTATTATTATGATTCTTTTCTGTCTACCTAAGCCAAATGGTGGCATTTGCACAATCCAGGAATTCTTTATGAAAAGTCTTTTGATCTTTCCAGGGTACAGACAAAATAACTTTTAAAATGTTTCATATTTTGCTGCTGGGACTGATTGAGGCTCCTGGTGATGTCCCAACACCCATGAATTGATTATTTTGATGCAAATTTAAGTCTCCTACAAAAGGTATGAAGAATATGCCCATCCCATTCCATCTCAAATGTTTCCTTTGGTGTTTTAGCAGTTTTGTGGGTTCAGTGTCCACATACAAAGGAAAGGCCAGTTCCAGCCCTGTGTTCTAAATTCAGGTGTCATCTCAATGGGGCATTAGGGAAAAAAAATATTTTAGATGAGGTGTTTGAGATTCAGAATGGCTGCTAGTTTTACTTTCTTACATGTCTTTAATTCACACATGACTATTTCCCTTCTTTTGTCAGATATTAGCTAAAAATGCTTTGAGAAAAATTTAATTCAGTTTCTATATTTGCCACTTTCATTTTCACCTTAGAAAACAAAATAAAAATGGCAAAAATCTTTCTCAGTCTTTATTGAAGAGTTTGATGTAGAACTGTCAGTTGTGAGCATCCAGGCTGATTTGAAGAGCTGTCATATGACAGATTTCTCTGAATGCATTTGCTGTTTTCAGGTGCAGATCAAATGGTTTCCATGTAGTAACTGTTCCTTGGAGAATGAAAAATTTGTTCTCAAATTAATCTTGCTGCTCTCTGTCTTTTTTTTTCTCCTTTATTTCCCTAAGTGCACTTGTGTATATTTGCTATCTTAACCAACCAATACAAATGGAATTCCATTTAGAGTTTTGATTGCATCAGTTGTCACTGAGAAGTGAAGCTGCAGGAACAGCTGTCAGTTTGCTCAGGTTAGCTCGGCTGAATTAAGAAAATTCTCACAAGCTGAACTTTATTGGGATATTTACTTCCCTAAAAGAGATTATAACAGCTTTTAAAACAGCACTGAGAACTCTCCCATGTCAGTCATTCTGACTGCATGAAATGTGTGAGGTCCAGCTGTTTGTGCTACACCACTGCATTTTCTTGTATTTTGATTCATAAGAACACTTTAACACCGCCCTGTGCTGTAGAATGAATGCATTTTCCTCTAATCTTCCACATGACAAATTTTGGTGTATAAAATAAATCTTTCTCTGTTAAAAACAGTGTAGCATGGAGAGCACTGTGTAAAGCTGTGGATTACAGGGGATGCTTTTACCAGCTTGCCTGATTGCTTCTGCTGCATTCAGCAGAGGGAATCCTCTGAGAGCAGTAATTGACTGCCTTGGCTGAGCCTGTTGTTCTTCCTTTACCCCAAATCTCGGGGATAAACAGTTAAGTGGGTGGTGATTGTGATGCACTAAAATGTGCCCTTTTACAGTAGAATAAACAGCCACAGAAAAATATGATGGAAGTGCTCCGGGTAAAAAACCAGAAGCTGTTTACTCGAGCCTTTCTGGTTTGATTCACAGAGACACAAATTATAGATTGTGGAATTCTATTTTGTCCACAACAGTGTTCTGTAGCAGGAACCACCTCATCTCTTAATTATTCTCCTTTTTTATTTGCAACTGAGCCTGCTGATGTTTTTTACATCAAATCTTGTTAAATGTAAACAGAGTCTGTTCCTACCGTTGACATTTTGGGCTATCCCTCACAGAAATCCAATTTGGGATCTGATCCTCGAGGAATGTTCTTAACTCTCCAAACTCTGTGCATAACTTCTCTAAATGTCTGAACATACTTATGACAAGTCTGATTTTTAGTATTCAAGGAAGAAGTTTGAGGCTGTCTCCTGGGAAGAGCCTGGTTTACCTGTGTGGAGTTGTGTGTTGTTTGTGCAAGGCTGACACCAACATCCAAACTGGGTCCACCCTGCCCTCGGTTACTTTTTCCCTAAGCAAAGCTGAGAGCTCCAAGCTGTGTAATGAGAAACACTTGTGACCAACACCAGTGACAAATGTGTAGTATCACACATTTTTATGTGTGTGTATACATATACACCTGCCTAATTCATTGTATTTTTTGGGACACTGACGTGTCAAATTGTACACTTATAAAACAGCCAGATTCCAGACAGTGCAAATCATACTTTAATATATTATAAAGCTATATAGGAAGCCCACTCCATGGGCTTTATACATGCACAAAACCCCAATAGTTACATAAATAATATCAAATGACAAAACTAGAAAGCAGTTTCTGCATTCTTTATTTTACAATTCCTCACTAAATATATTTACAGGACACAGAGTTTGCTTTAGTGCAATACATAGTAATGTTGCATAAGTACAAACTGTTGAACTTTTCTAAAAAAAAATTAAAGAAATAAAGCACTTAACTGATGTTACAGCTAAGTATGTAAAGCAACATTAATAACTCTGAGTGAAAATGCCAACAGCATCTTTTCTTCTCATAAACAACTTCTAGAAACAAACCACAAACCAGCATTACATATTCCAAACTACTACCCCTTGTACAGTGCCATATCATTTAAAAAATCACTTTTTAAAAGCACATATACTGTACTGTACAGCAACCTGGTTCTACAGATACTGACTTACTCTTTTAATAGAAATACGATATTACCGTGGCAGTTTTGAAGAACAAAGTTATCTCAAGATATCAAACATCAGTAACAAACTCTGATAAGCACAGCTTCTTGAGAACCTGCTTTAACAGCATTTCTTCACAGTGATATTTATGAAAGGTTGGAAAAAGAGATTAGCATAAAATATTTCCATCCTTTTTCAGTTTTTATGCAAAAATCATTACTTTATATTGGTAATTATAAAATTACAAACACTTTCTATAAGTAACTGCATCTGTAGTAATGATAGAAAAAGTCATCAGTAAGACACCTAAAATGAGGCTTGCATAACATGAGAGTTTGAAGAAAATTGGGTACACCTCATTTTTAAAGTAAGAGTAAAGGACGTAACTTAATTTAGAATAAGCAACACAGTTTAACAGAGAGAACCTATTATCAATTAAAAAAGCTACTTATTTATAAATAAATGTTAAAAAATAATGACATCATGATGAGGTGAAATCAACATTTAAAAAGAGACGATGAAACATTTACTCTTAATCTTAGTTTTGGCACTTCATTGGAACAATTACTTTACCAAAGACCAAAATATGTATAAAAGGTATTACGGCTCCTTGACATACCTTGCAAATATAGTACGTAAGTACTGGCAAACACTGAAAACATAGTTATTGAACATTCCCACAGATTGCACATGCATGCACGAGTCACACAACAGCGCTGGGTTGATGCTCTGGGCGGTGACAGTCTGGCATTACCTGGGCGTTCAGGCCGTCTCTTCAGCAGACCTGGTTTCTGTTTTCAGCCTCACAAACTCCTTGGCGACCTCGTCGTTGTTCCTCTGGGAGAGGATGCTGAGGATGGTGAGGCCGGTGGTGTCCACGGCCAGGCTGCGGAGCAGGGGGTACCAGGCGGCGTCGCGGTCGCGCAGGGCGCCCAGCGGGATCACGGTCATGCCCAGCACGCGGTCCTCGCGCGCGAAGCAGTAATCCTTGACTGAGACGTGCAGCTCGTACGCGCCCGGCCGCTCCGAGCCGCGCAGCAGGCTGGGGGACACGGGTAACAGGGTGAGCCTGGCACCCTGGGCATCAATTCACTCGTCCGCGCCCGGCCGCTCCGAGCCGCGCAGCAGGCTGGGGGACACGGGTAACAGGGTGAGCCTGGCACCCTGGGCATCAATTCACTCGTCCGCGCCCGGCCGCTCCGAGCCGCGCAGCAGGCTGGGGGGTCAGAGTAACAGGGTCAGCCTGGCACCCTGGGCATCAGGTCACTGCAGAAACCTGGGGCACATTAGTGTTAGAGCAATAGCGGGGTCAGCCAGGCTCCCCAGGGGATCAGGTCACTACAGAAACCTGGGGCACATTAGTGGTAGAGTGGTAGTTCCCCTTTGCTACCAGAGAATATCTGATTTTAAGCTTTCTGCACAGGTAACCCTTCAGATGTATTGGTGATGGAGCCTCTGTTCTCAGCAGCTGAACAGAAACAGAATTTCCTCACTAGCTGGAACAGGCAGGTGCCTTTCCCTGGAAAGTCCATGAAATGTTCAGCTGCTTCCCTGACTGTCAGCACCATGACTTAAAATCGGCTCCAAAATACACAGAAAATCCCGGCAGCAGGCATCAAAAGGAGCTTTGTGCTGAGACAGGCAGTGAACTCATTTCCAGTCAGGGTTGGAGGATAAGGGCAGGAAAATAAACTGGTCTCAGAAGAGGGTGAAGTACTAAATTTAAAACACCGGGTTGGACAGAAGTTTCTTACAGATTTAAGGATTAAATGGTAATAGCATTAGGTAAACGATGCTATTAACATGTGCACAACCCAATGCACATTTAGATATCCCTACAGGCATGAAGGCCAGATATCCAGAAATAATAATTTATGCTTCTATCTAAACCATTACGTAGGTAGGAACCAGTAGGTTCCAAGGGATAGAAATAGTTATTCCTCTGTATGGAAATTAATTGTACATTTTAACTGGGTTTTGTAGGACTGAAAGCTTGGTGACTGCCATTCATCTTCATACACTACGAAGATACAAATTAGTAAATAGTTTTGAAATGCTGTCTATATAACTATGTTAGGATGGCTTTTTTTTGTTATTAATAGTTTAAAGGCAAAAATATTTTAGGAAAATTTTCAAAAAATATGCAATTCAAGGACACAAAAGACTTACAATTGGAAAGTTTCATTGTACTTTGGTGACCAGGTGTTGCTCTTTGTCTTGGTTCCATGTTTTCTTTTTCTGTCACTTAATTTAGGCCCCAATATGCAAACTTCCACAAAGGGCCGGAACATAGCTGTTGTCTGCCAGTTTAGGTTATTAATTGCTACAACTATAAAGAGATAGAAGAAGTGAAGTTAAATAAAATGCCATTGGAAGAGTTCCAATTAATTACCCTGTGTGACTTTGTATAGCCAGTGAGAGCTTTCCTATAGGATAATACCTGGTAAGCCTAGGAGGAGCTTTGCTCCTTCCCAGCCAAGTAAAGATGTCTAACTACTTTTAGGTTCAAAAGTATCAAATATAAAAGTGTATTTCACAAAAATTTTACATTTACAGCTTCTTTCTGCCTGCTACCTTTACTGCAATTAAAAAAAATCAGCTTATACTAATCTGAGTGATCCCATGTTTCTGAGATTCAGGTTGTGCAGAACAAAGGCATTTGTTAAAAATGCAGCTTCTTAAGGCTTGGTGCAGTCATTCACCACTCAGCTTTGCTGTAGTTTTATAAAAGCTGAATTATGTACAAGCAATTGAAAAGTATAATTTGACACGTTTTAATTTATAGCTCTATAACTTAGTATAGCTTTAAATGTACACAGAGAAGCACAGGCAGGAGTTGCCTGCACAATCTGAAATTCTGCTGATGTTGAAGGAAAAAGTGCACTCCTGATCACCTGAAGTGGGCTCACAGCTTCTCAAATACTCTGACACTTACAATTTTTTATTTTAGTATAGGTATGTTTGACTTGGGATGTAGTGCTTGGAGGGTTGGTGGTCTCATTGTTACCTTTTTAAAGTTGTCTGTTTAACTTACCTTTCACAGTGACTTTATGCTCACCAGTTCCAGGATGTGTTGAGACATCCACCTGCACAGATATCTCACCCACTGAGTTATCAGCACTCTGACCTGAAACAAGAATTACTGGTTAGCACACCTGGCTTCTGGATGCACTAAGAGAAATACACAGCCAAAGGTGAGTGGTATTTGCCTTTAGAAACACTTAAAAATTTCTGATGTGTTTCATGTTTGAGGGGGAATCACTTATGGATTTATAAATGATTTTGCCACAGAAGTACTGGGCAATTACACGATGGAAAGTGCCTCAGTGAAGTGAAAAATCCTGTTCACCTGGAGCTTTGCATTCTGGCTGTCAGTAGGTGTGTTTGCATCTCGAAATGCAGAATTGGTGGATTTGTCATGCTTTTCATAAACCTCCCCAAAGTCTTACTGCTAAGTGTGTATTTGGAAAGTTACTTCTAGATCACTATTGATGAATCCTTTGCTGAAGGTTTTCTCTCAAGAAATTACTGATGTTCTGCACTAGCACAGACAGAAGGGGTTAAAAATGAAAGGAGAAGTTTGAGGGGATGGCAGAGGAACCAGGAACTCATTTTTTAAAGCTTTTGCTTTTGAGCACTAGGGGAGGTTGTATGTCAATTTGTACAGAATGGATCTTTAAAAGGACTTTAAATATTGTCTTGAAAGGTTCCTTAATATACCAGACTAGAACAGTACAGCATAAATAAAACTGAGTATGTTTGCTTGTTCTTTGGATGATTGTGAACGTGGAATTCTGTGAACTGCACTTGCTCCCAGTGTAACCTCCTGTGAACCTCCTACCAAAGTAAATTGCTACCATTTTACAACTGGCTGCTGTTTCTGTGGGTAGCAGAGAAAAGATTCTGTATTCCTCTTATTTGAACAAAAATTCCTTACCCACTGGTTCCCCATCCCTCTGTGTGTGAGGAGAAGCAAGCATTCCTTTAGAATTTTTCCAGCAGTTCATACAGGAATTAAGGAAGGGGTGTCTTCTGTAATGATAATGGGGAAAGTGATCTCCCCCCTTACATTGGTTTATAACTAGGGCAGTTTCTTGTTATCATGCATTGTCTTTTTTTCCCCTGGATTTCCTCACCAGTGACTTTCTAGAAATGAGCTCTACAGTGATGTTTATTCACTGTTTTGCCCTGATCTGTAATTATGTTCTCCACATGGCATGAACATTGCAAGGTCAATTAAATACTCTTAGCTCAAGTGTTACTGCTCCAGAGAACAAGCCTTTTTCTACCAGCTATGTCTAAATGTGGAGATTCAGTGATCATTTAACAGGCTCAGAATCCTTGAACATTATTGTGCATTTCCAAGCTTACAGGTGAGTTTGGCTTGGAATTATTGTGAACTCACTTTAGAAACACAGCAGAGTTTAAAAGTGCACAGTGACAGTGTCTGACTGTATCTATAGCTTCTAAATTGCAGGGTACCTGTGCAGATTTTGCTGTTAGATGTATTTCATTATCAGTCACACAGTTTGGACCACTAGTGATGTGTGAGTAAGCAGCTTATTAGACATTGACTTTTTAATGACAGAGATCTGGCTTCAGTGGCAGCAATTAAGTTTCTTGTACTTGGATAATGTCTTAAAGCTGTACTGTATGGAAGCTCTGAGTTGGTGACTCATTCTATGGCTTATTCACAGTAATTCACAGTAAATAATACATAATTTTGAAAATAACTTATAGAAAAAGGTAGGAACCAAACAAACCAGAAAAGCTAAATAATAAGAATAACAGAATAGCTTTATTTAGAAGCACAGACCGAAGTAGTACTTGACTATAGTAAAATTTGCTTTTGCTTGGGAAGAGAAAGGAAATTGTCATTTGGTGAAGGCCATGAAGTTAAAGGTGGTTTCCTTTTCTCTTGCAAGCACAGTGTCATCAGGCCATATGTCAGTGAGCAGGTTTTTAATGGAGTCACATTTAACCCTGGGTGCTGCCTTGTGTGAAAAAGCCTTCCCTTATATTTATGTGGATTACCTGGATTAAATGCAGACAATGCCTGTATTTCAGAAAGCAGCTGCCTAGGAGAGGAATCCAATACTGTAGATAATATATTTTTATATATAGGGCATTCTCATTGGCCTTGTGATACTGTAAAGTAAATCAAAGAGAGCAGGGACTGCAGGTCCTGGAGCATTAATCTGTCCCATTCTTTCATACTGTGAAATTCCACCTTTACACGCTGTTCCATAATGCATGGAATTCAACCTCAGCACAGGTATTTTTGTGGTGATGAACCTGTTTATGAATGATGCTTTTGGTTCCATCTATAGCCTTCTTTCAGCCCTGAAACTTGAGTTGAACAAACTGTAACTCTGCTCTGATTAAAAAGCTTTCAATGCCAAGCCAGACAGGACAAGGGAACCAGGAATTTGCACCCCCTAAATCTGAGGGACACTGCATGGGTAGGATAAACTGAGTGTACTGAGAGAGAGAATGAGAAGTTCTTGAAGCCTCTCCCAGTCCAGAATCATTTACCCCTGACTGCAGTGGAAGATGAGTTAAGTTGATCCTGAATATCACTGAAATTATCAGCTGGTGTCAGTTACTTGTTTTAGCCTCTAGCTTAAAAAAACCCCACCCAACCCAAACCCCCAGGAAAGTTTTAAAAGAAGACAATTAGCATTTTTGTTTGATAGCCTTGAGAGCAGCCTGTGGATGTGGTGGTAATAGTGAAGTGTGCAGGGTTAACCTCTAAAAATGACAGGTAGAATTTCATCAAGACACAAATCTATGCATCTGTAAGATTACACCTGTTATGTTCCTCCAAATTTTTTATTAACTTATGCAAAATACATTCTTGCAAAAGTCTCCTAATTGGTATCTCCTTCCTTTTCCTGGTAGTCCATAATTTACAACAGTGCTGCAGACAGCAATGCAAATATGTGGTGTGAACAGTCTTGTATGTACAGTACAGCTTGATATGGTTATAAGGAAATCTGTGCAAAACATCACCCAGTTTTGTACTAAAAGCAGTTGACATTAAAATGACCCCACATTCAAGTATTTCTGGGAAAACCTCCTTTGCAGAACACCTCAGTCAGCAGAGACCATTTCTGCTGGAGTCTGGAATACAAACTTGGTTTCTTTCAGTAACCACCCCATCCATCTTTCTCATCCTGACCTGCTGAACAAACCAGAGATACAATTCCAGGACATTTAGTATTTGCTTATAGCATCTCTTGTTGACATTCAGGAGCTCTGGTACTTCATTTTAAAGTCTCTGACCTGTGTATTTTTGCTGTTTTGTTTTCTTTTTGCTACCACTTCTCCCACAGTCGCAGCAGGAATTAGTGATTCCGACTGCACTACAGAAAGGTCCATTTATCCTACTGCATTTAATAAGCCAATTTAGCTGACAATAAATCTCTCCATGCACTGCAGAGGATGACTGCACTTTTCTTCCTTTAATACTGTAATATAACTCATTTGAAGGCTAACAGACTTATAAATGATTCTGTTTTATGTTTGAAAACCTTATGGATGTTTAATTATTACTGCTTGCTCTCTAATATCTGCTTTTACATTTATTTGTTAGTATATTTATGTCATTCAAATTACAGCATCCTCTTACTGGTGGGCCTTAAAGTGATCACATGCACTTGAAGTGCAGTCATTCTTTTGCATCAAAGAAGAAAAAATCTCTCCTCTGGCCAAAGATGCTCCTCAGGGACTGGAAAGGCCTAGAAGTCAGGCCTGATTCCTCCTGATTTAGCACCTGAATGGCACCAGTGTGAGAGCTGTTATAACAATAATAATAACTAATAATAACTAAGAATCATGTATGACATGCTTTTGACAGAAGACACATCTTGGACCAAGGACCAAGTCAAATATTTTAGTCATGACAGTCATATCGTGACATGTGCACAGAGAAATTCTACTGCCTTCCATTCCTGAGTTGATAACTTTGGAAAAGGTGAACTTGTGCACTCTGATAGAGAAAACAGCAGAATATGCAAATGGAAAAATGAGTCATAGATGGTTTATAGAAACAAAACAGTAACTCCCTGTATTTCCTAGGATAATATTCCTGCTAAATACAAGAGACTCCTACTGAATCAATCCATGATTGTGCATAAAAGCACCTTTCTGTGGAAGGATTCCTTTGTCTTGTGTGATCTTTTAGCTGCAAAAAGTTCTCAAATGAGAAGGACTTTGGCTACTTTGGGGCAAAAATGCTGCAACTGCCCACATTCTTAAATTTTATGCTAACTCATTTTCTGTGAATCCCATTTATTTCTGCTGGGCTCTTTTTTTCATGCAAACCTCGAAGTTAGGTTCCAAAGATAATAAGCAAGACTCTGAAACTTTGTATGACTCTCAAAATTTGTGGAGGTTTACATATGTTTCTCTCTCTCTCTCTTTTTTTTTATTTTTTAAAAAATATTTATTTATTTAACTGCCTAACTGCCTCTATGGGTTCAGGATTTCAAGATCATCTTTACTTCTCTCAGGATTAGAAATCCAGTTCAGAAGAAAAACAACTACCTGCAAACCACTAATAATGATGTCTGACATGATTTTATTACCCCAGACTTCTCTGGCTGAGCCCTGCAGCCAGACCTGGCTCTGTTCCTGGGGGAATCCTCACCTCTCCATTGCCTCCCTGGCTTTTTCAGCATGAGCCTGCTCATTTAAACACTGGACCTTGAATACTTTGACCTTGTTTTCTAAATGGGACACAAGAATGAAGAAGTTGAACCAATATTCAAGGTTTCATAGTTTCCAGTGCTCTAGGAATTACACAAGCTATGAAATCAGCACTTTAATCCAGACAAGCATCTGTCATCTTCTGATTGATGATGTCAATAAAATACAGATATTGGTGTGGTGTGGAGCTGCTAATTTATTAGGAGAGAAAATATCAGGGTGACTCATTGAGTTATTTTTCACAGACTGATTTGGAGGAAAACCTCGAGTGCATTTTTTATCATTTTCTTTTAATCCACAAAGAGTAAGTGAAAGCTGAATTGTTGGGAGATGGATGTAGCAAGCTGTATGTGTGTTTGAGCAAAGCATGGCAGCAGAGAAAACTGATTTTATCATGATAACCACACTAACTGCAACCTGTGCTTTGCTTCAGGAAGTTGATATACAAGTGGTTGATAATTATTTATTTTAGGGGATTCTGAGAACCAAGTTCAGTGCTTGAAGGGTGACTTCAGCACCCATTTATTCACCATGCTGCCATGAAGAGACTGAGAAGATTCAGGTTTGTACTGGCTTAGCAAATGTAAATCATTGTAAATCATTTGTAAATCATTGTAAATCAAATGTAAATCAGCTCAGGCCTTTCCCTTCATCTCTCCAAGCTCCACACCCAGGCTCAGCTCCCTGGGACCCCCAGAGCTGCAGCTGAAGGAGCTGGGGGGAGCAGCTGGGATTGTGCATCCAGCTGGACTCACATACCCCTCGGGGGTGTAGGTGGATTTTAAATCTATATTTATAGATATATTTAATATATATTTATCTATGTATTCTGTCCAGGGTTTTACCCAGACAGCACACAGGCCTCTCAAGAGGTAAATTCTGAGTGCTCTGCTCTTAGTAGGAAGCTGTTTTTTAAAAACTGCTATCATATAACTGATGGTTACCTGTAGCTTGTGTTTATTTTCTTGAAGACTTAGAGGGAACTGATATACAACTTATTTCTTATTTAGGTGCTTTACTGTTTGATTTAAGGAACAACCAGAATTTTCCTAGTGGGACAGCCACTTAAGTGAGTGTTCTGCTTTATCAGCAGTCTGGTTTTATCTATGTGAACTTTGAAAAGAATTATTTTTCTGCCACTATTCTGAGTTCATTTGCTTTGCTATCAGCATGTGTTGGAATTCTTTTATTGGTTGTAATCCAGCAAGTTTCCTCTTTGTTTGTTCTTATCTTTCCTGTCTTTCCTGCTTGTTTCTTGCAATAGTGTGCTGATTTCTGCAGCCTGTAATGCAGGTCTGGGGTTTTATTTCTGAAATAAGGTTGTGTAACACATGGTTCTGACCTCAATTTGAAACTACGGTGGATGAAGCAGGGATTATTTCTTGAGTTAAATTCTCTCTGAAGTGTGGGTTATGAGAGAACTGGAAATGCTCTGTAGGACTTAAATTTCCTGATAGAATACAGGTATAGCTTTCAAAATATGGCATTTAATAGTACAATGGTTTTGACAAGCAAAAGAAGAAAAGGTCTTTCTTTTGCACCTATAAGAGCTGCTAAACAATTTAAGCAATTTTTATTTTCTGTAGTATGATGTCATTTATCTGCTTGCCTCAATTATAGTTAATATAGGATAATTGTTTTAATGCTATTCCATAGATTTATGAAATATTGAGGTTCTGCTTTGCTTTGTGCAATTACAGGTTGCAAAGGAAGACAGAAGTGAATTTTGGCTTAGCAGTTGAAAAGAATTTATCTTCATTTTGATGCTGTAACTTCCTTCCCTCTGTTGGTGACTTCACCTGACAAGGATGGAGTCACTGTTAGGGACAAGCTTATTTACCTGATGAGAATGATTACTGCATTTCCTTGTTTTCAGATACATCTGAACCAGAGCAGCTGAAGCAGAGCCCTTTCTGCAGCCTTGTGAACTCACAGGTAGGGTTTGCAATATCAGCTCTGTGTTGCACAATGAGTATTGATTTTTCTGCTTAAGTGATACAAACTATTTTAAGTCAAGCTAAAAAATATAGTGCAGATACCTGCCATTCTGTATTATTCTCTAACAACATTTATGAACTGGAGCTGACATAAATTTTTAAGAAAAAAATTCTCTATGTCCAATAAATAACCATTTTAGATGCAAGAGTGGTGTTTACTTTGGAGAAATTAGTAGTAATAAATGAGATCTAATTCAGGAAGCTCTGTTTTGAGACTCTTTTTGTGTAATTTGCTAAAATTAAATTAGTATTTGTTCAAATGTTCTTAGTGTTGATGCTCAACAAATGTAAATATTCACAGCACTGGCTATAGTTTATGAGATTACTGAAGATTCAGGGTATTTGAAAAACTAAACCATAGTTATTTAATTTTGATAGATTTTAAGTAGTTCAAAAGGTGAAGGTACAGCTTAACAGGTTGAGAGAGAAGAGAGCTTCTCTCTTCTTTTTTCAGGATTGGCACTGTGACTGAGCTGGGTTTTACAGGTCAGCCCTGGCACTGTGGCACTGTGACTGAGCTGGGTTTTACAGGTCAGCCCTGGCACTGTGACTGAGCTGGGTTTGACAGGTCAGCCCTGGCACTGTGGCACTGTGACTGAGCTGGGTTTGACAGGTCAGCCCTGGCACTGTGGCACTGTGACTGAGCTGGGTTTGACAGGTCAGCCCTGGCACTGTGACTGAGCTGGGTTTGACAGGTCAGCCCTGGCACTGTGCTGCTCTTTTACACCTGGATCACCCCTGGCTCAAGCAGACTGTGCCCAAAGAATGGCTTGGTTACAAAAGATTTTGAAAGCAACCCATATAATAATCTGAATGTAGGCAAGAATGATATCCTGTAGCTGAATTTCGAGGAGAAACCCCACCCACTTTTACAGCATGAGCTCATGTTTACTATTATTATTATCAGTGCCCAAATAAAGTGACACTTTACACAAGTCCAGAGGAAATAAAATCAGTCTGAGCTCTGGCTCCCAGGTGCTCTGCTTGGGGATGGTGCAGGATTCTCCCTGGCTGTGTTTTGTGTGCTCTTTGCAGAGGTATCAGTGAGTGTTCAATATTTGTCACTCAGGCTTTGGAGTGCAGTTCTCCTCACTCAGCTGCCTTCAGGTTTTGGAAAATCCTTTAGGTCTGTGTCAGGGTCCTTTTTAGAGCCTCCAGAAGGGACCTGCTCTGGAATGGTTCTTGGCAGGGGCAGAACTTGTGTATGACTGAATAAGAAAACTGATCCAGATGCATGTGCTTAAACAGGCACTGCAGACTCAGCTGAATCCTTGCTGGGTAATATTTAATACAAAGTTAAACCCTAGGTGAAACTAAATTTCATTACTAGATTTCACCACATTTCATTCTATGTATTATTATAAAAATGTTTCCCATCAAAATGTTTCCCATCAATGATAATTTATTTGCTAAAGAAAATGCTGCTCTGCATGTTTGATATTTGTGTGTTGGGATTAAAGCAGGACAAGTGTTTAGCAGGCTTTGCTTATTTTCTGGAAATGTTTACACGAAGGGACAGTCATAGATTATATCCCCTTTACTATCCTATGGATACCAATGTTAAAATCTGTAATGATCAGAATTTCCACAAGATTGAATCTCTAAACACACTGAAATTGTGTGGCAGATCTGGGATAAAGCTGAAGCAAACCTCTCCCTGCTCCTGTGCCAGGCAGAAAGGAGGTGTTTGATAAGCAATGGCACTGAGAAAGTTCATCTGGTACCTGCACTGGCTGTGTCTTCATTTATCACACAACCTTTGCCTTTTATCCTTCCCACAGTGTGGGTGCAGATTTGTGTTCACAACACTGAGTGAGCATTAAATTTACAACTTTCATCAGCATAAGGTCATTACAGCTGGAAAGGACCTTCAGCCATGACAAATCATTATACAGACAAAAATAAATTAAAAAAGGCAGTTACTGAAAACATTACTGCCAGGTTATTCTCCTCATTGTGATTTACTTGTTCCAACGTTTGTCTGTTTTGAAGTCTTGAATCTATAGTGGTGCTTTGCAAAGAAGAATCATCAGAGGAAGATTACAGCAGATAATTTCATTATTCCTGTTGTGTGATAATTTGCTTTTCAAACTCATGTCTATATTAATGTAGTCTCTGGATGTGTTTGAAAAAGGCAGTAGGAATTGTGCTTTCAACTATTTAGTGTGGTGAGACCACCACTGGAAAAACTATGAATCCCTGAGTCACCATTTTAAAAGTTAGGAATGTTTTCATTATTATCATCTTATGCAAATTTCTTTGTTGCCAAGATCTTTAGGAAAGCGTGGGCACAAAGGCTGGGAAACAAACGTCTGGTTCAAGCAATCATCCTTCTCTAGAAATAGTGCAGATCCTAGTGCTGGGTAATTGGGTTATTCCTATTGAATGTGACCCTGCATGAACATGAATACAGAAATACCAAGGCCCCAAACACAGAGCAATTATCACAGACTCAGAGAGTAACTGAACTTGGAAGAGACCTCCAAGATCATAAAGCCCAACCTGAGGCTTTCTGTGTAAAGTTAACTCCCCCTTCTCAGGCCAATCAGACAAATTTTTGCTCTTCAGTTTCTTAGAAAAAGTGCACCTGAGTCCTGGTGAGAGAGGAACTATTTTAACCTGTGGGTAAATGGTAAATTGCTGGCTGATTCTTGTAGACTTTACAGGAAAACCAAGCATCCAATTCTACCTGCAGTCTATCTAGAGTTACTGTACAATATATGCTTTCTTTACATTTACAATATTCTTTTTTTCATTGCTTTGAGCTTAATGATATCCAATTGTCTATCGAGTATGGATTGGTAATGTGAAAAAATCAGGCCAAATATCAATCTAATTATATTCCAGTGAAAGCTTCTGATTAGCAAACAGGGTCATTTTAACTAAAAGCTAATGATATAGTTATAGCTGTGAGGTTGGAGATCATCATAGATGAGGATTTAATTCTTTTAAATGAAGCATTAAAGGATAATGAAAAGTTATGAGTCACTTTCCCTTAAGTTTCATTCCCAGTGGCAACATTTTTAACAATACTGGTGTGCAAATATAGGCATGGTAATGTGTGCACAGAAATGAACACAGACCTCAGGCTGAAATCACAAAGAAAACCAGAAAATTCAACTTTGTGGTTTCAGGATTTATAAGAGATCATTACTTATGGCTACAACTTAACTATTTTTTTCCCCCTGAAGCTACAGGGAAGGTATGTGTTAAAGAAAAGCAAAATACACATAAAAGTAAGTAACGATTTTCTGCCTGAATCCATTATTGCTAATTTTTGTTTTTGAGAGGGGGGAAAAAGACTATTCTCTACATATTAGAGTTTTATAGTTATTTTCTCATTTATGATATATAGTAAGAGAGATCTCAGTTTTAATATGGAAACAACTTAGGAAATCATTCCTTGGAAATAATCCTGGGGCAAGCTGCAAAACTCCTGTTTTTTACACTGTGAGTAACATATTGTGCTTCAGAAGTAAAAGCAATTGATTTCCAACTTTAGCATCCAATTAAAACTTTCTGATTCTTCTGAGCTGGAGCAGGGTAATTCATTATATCAGCAAATTTTATTTTCTCCCAAAGACATGAAGGAGCAGCCAGGTCCTTTTTCCAAACACTCATTACATTCAAAAGAAATCTAGTAGAGATTAATATGATGCAAAAAAGTGAAGTTTCTAGAATGAAATTCAGCTTGGAATATAAGGTGTGCAGTGCTCCCACAAATAACCCAGGGTGCACCCAGAGCTCAGGGACTCCTCCTGTGCCCCTAAAGGAATCACCCTCAGAGCAGCCCCAACAACAGCACAGAGAAGGGATAAAATCAGTAAATCACACAGGCAAACCAGTGTCAGTGAGCTCTGAAACACCACAGGGCTGGAGGATGTAACCTGCAATCAACAATTCAGAACATTTAAAACACAATCTAAGGATGTTTTCTGTGTCCCTCACAGATCACTTACTCTGAGCAGTTTGTGTGGCTATGAACTTCTTGATCAAGGTGTCAGTGGTTTGTGTGTAGAGGCTGAGGGCGTATTTGAGGGACTGTAGGTCTGGGCTCTTTTCCAGGAAATTCTTCTTCAGCCCACTTCCTCCAGCATGGAAGTATTGCTACAACGAAAACCAAACATGGGTGTGCACAGAGAAGAAGGGAGCTTGCTTCAATTTGTTCCAGTTTTCAATTTGTTCAGTTTGTTTTCCTAACATTACTAATTCCCAATTTTTTTTTTCCTGAAAGAAATGCCAATTCCACTAAAAATACAAAAAATGGCAATTGGGAGCCCTCTCTGTTACTTTTTGCTTGCCTTGGAGACTGCTTTATTGCAAAGCACTTGATCATAAGTATTTCCTCTTACTTATAGCTTCAATTTTATACTCCAGTAGCTGCCTCCTTCCCTTCCTGATGTGCAGGAAAATATGCTGCTATTCTGGAAACTGATTGCTTTTAAGTTATTTACACCAAGTAATGATCCAGGCCAATGTGAAAATGAGTGATAAGCAAATTAAATAATACGTTAATTTCTAAAATAAAGATTCCTAATGACTTCTCTTGACTTCAGAACCCAAACCCACGGAGGCTGTGTGAGTCTCCAGTGGTTTATTGAACCCCCCCATCCCTCCCAGCAGGACCAGCCCCCAGCTGACCTTGATGGTGACCAGGGCCACGTCCATGACCCCGCACTGCCGCAGGCTCAGGCTCTTGGCCTCCTCCCGGATCACGTGGTCCTGCAAGGAACACAGGGCTTGGTGGGCTGGACAGGGACAATACTGGGAATATCTGCTCTCTGCAGAGCAAACATGCACCAATCCCCCCCAGGACTGCGATTGACAGGGATTAATTCACAATCCTTTCACAACAAATCATAACCCAGAGCCATGGTGGTGTTTCTTGGAAACTGTAGAGACTGCAGAGAACCAGATCCTCTCTTAGATACTGAGCTTCACTTCTCTCCCTAGGATGAATTATTTCTCTGTTTTGGGGGATGGGGAAAAGGTTAAAATTTAACTTGAAACAATTTTATTAGATAATAAAGAAGTAATTAATTTTATTAACAAACCTGACTGTTTAGCAGACATTTGTTTGCCCTATGTTACAAAATTGGGCTCCTATTAGAAGATGTTACACATAGAGTGACTACATTCCTGTCAAATCTTTGTCTAAATAAGCAGCCACTGATTTACTTTGGTAATATTTTAACTCCTCCAGAAAACTGAACAGTCTTCCATAGAGGCCCAAATACCACATTTCTGTACAAATGTGAAATCCTGATGGCAGAGCTGACTGGCAAATACCTGACACCAGTACCAAGCATCTCTGCTGCCCATTAAAGGAGGCCAGCACTCAAGTGCTGCAGACTTTACCACTTTCTGTCTAAGTTTCAATGCACATAAATTGTCCACAGAAAGAAAATTGCTGGTATCCTCACCTCAAGAGCTTTTCCAGACCTGGTTACAGAAGCAAAGATACTTTTTTGTGATGTTTAATGCTGGTAAGGGCCTGTTGTGCAATATGGGAGTGATGGTTTCTTGAACCATGCAGAGATCACTTACCACACAGGCACAGAGTCTTTATTCTTGGTTTTGATCAAACCAAGATAATTACTCAACTCTGACAGTTACTGCCACATTCAATCTTATTACACCATAGAAGAACGAGGCAGGAGCTTTGGCCTCACAGTCACTAATATTTTCTCCTTTTTTTGTTAGTGCAAGCCCTTCACAGCTTCATCTGGCTCCATTACCTTGAGTTTTGACAGTTGTCCAAGATCTTTGGCTGCACTGAATATCATCTGGGGCCCCTGTAATCACATTGAAAATTAAGGAAGCAGGCTCACGACAGCATGTTTGCTTTTTATGTCAACACAATCTTATTTTCTGCTAGGACATTGGCCAAAGTCACCGTTTTGCAAAGCTAAATAAAAGTTTCAGTTGCCCAGGAGACACATTTTCATTCAGTTGATAAGGCCAAGTGGTTGAATGCCTGCAGCAAGATTCCCCCCAGTATTCTGTAGCTGATACAAATATTGCACTTTCTGCTGAGAGTGGTTTTGTGTTCTCCTTTCCGCTCTCTCATTTTGTGTTTAATCCTGTGATTGTTCTCAGTGTGTGGCAGTGAGAGGTTTGTCCAGAACTGCAGCTCTCAGGTGCTCTGCTAAAATGAACAATCACAGTGGGGAGTGGGCAGCCCTGAGGAACCTCAAAACCTGAGCAGAGGGAAACCTCAGCTGAGTGAAAACCAGCACAGGGGTGTGCTGTGAGCCAGAGCCTTTTCTAAAATAAAGAGACTGAAATGATCAAGTTAAAGAAATATTTACAATAGCCCAATGCTAGCACGACACCAAAGGCCAATCAATGCCTTCACATCTGTCTCAGACAGAATCCTACTGTAATTCTGTGCTCACACCTTTAACAGAATTAGGCCAAGCAATATAATTACCAGGGCAGTTACATGGCACTTCAGCAACACATAGTTCTGATTATGTGGATTTCAGAAAAAAGGTTCATCCAACTTACACTGGAGTAATTTTTCATTAGACTTTCTGTTCCAAGGAGTTTCATATTCCAGAAGTAATTTTGCTTCCTAAATGCTTCAACTGAAGAAAATGTAATATAGAACTACAGCCTGAATCTTAATTATTTTTTAGTTGTGAGAATGGTAAGATAAACATTTATATATACCTATATATCTGTATAGATATATACCCACATATCTATATCTAAAAGTGAAAAAATAAACCACGTTTTTGTGCATGTGCCTCTCCTCTTCAAACAAATATTCAGGGCTAGAAAATCTCTCACTGCATCCTACTTTTCAGTGATTTTCTTTAATTATGTGTTCAGTAGTAAACAGAAGTATCAAAAGAAATGGGAATAGTTCACAATGCCTACCAGAAACTCTCTATATAAAAGTTACCACTAAGGAACCTCACCTCTGCACAGATTGTCCTATGAATAATTGATCCTGCATAAAGCTAATAAATGCTGCTAACACAGGATGGAAAATGCAGTTACCCAATTGAAATGCTACTCACGTATCTGCAGATAGAATTTGCACCAAAAAGTTTGAAAAACAAATTAAAGATCCCAGAAATGTAAACTTGAAACTTATTGAAACAGAGGTTGTTTCTAATTACATACAGTTAACAAGGCCTTGTCAGTAAATATTCACATTCGGTGACTGGAGTCCTGGCCATTATTCAGGTAATTTAATTACTATCTCTGCACCATTTATACATTTTCTATTAGAGCTTTTCCTGCCTGTCCAGCAATATTTTTTTATGCATCTTCAATATATTATAATATGATTTAATGATAATGCCTTTAACTTATGGCCCCTGACCAACAGCTCCTTAGCAGCTGAAGTGGTACAGGATGTGTAACAGCCAAGTTGCCAAAGGCACAGTGTGGCAACATCATCATTAACCTGTCATAAGATGGTCAATTTACTTTAAACAAGATTGAAACCAAGAAGAATTAACAGTTTAAAAAAAAAAAGCAATAATGGAAAGGCCTCCAAGCCAGGCTGTCGTTGTTGATCCTTGGACAGGATCAGGTTTCACTGCTGCCCCCAGAGTTCACATCAGGCCCTGCTCACAGGGGCCTGTGCAGCTCCAGTTTCTGTGAGTTCAGCTCTGCTCCCTCTTCTCTGCAGGCTGGAAATGCCCTTCTGCTCAGAGAGGCCCTCCTGCCAAGTCTGCTGCTAAAATACCCCAAGTCTTCAGTGCTATATTTGGCTGAAGCTTCCTGATGTTAATTAGTGCTGCCTCAAAATGAGGAATGGCCCAGCTGGCAGGGCTGGAGAAGGGGATGGGGCATCCCTGGCTTCCTCACAAATGGAAGTGATTGAATTTCTGATGCCACTAGGAAGGGCAAGGAACACTCTCCATGTTACAATGAGAGAGAAATCAGAAATAAAGCTCCTTGTAGGAGAGCCCATGGCTGCACTTTCACAGGACTGCATTCATGGAAACTGCTGTGCTGGGCAGGCAGTGAATGAGGAGCCAAACCTTCCTCACCAAAGAGCTGCACACCTGAGACACCAGAGGCACACCCTGCCTGCCCTCCTGTCACTGCTGTGCCCAGGGCACACCCTGCCTGCCCTCCTGTCACTGCTGTGCCCAGGGCACACCCTGCCTGCCCTCCTGTCACTGCTGTGCCCAGGGCACACTCCCTGGCAGCTCCTGAGCAGGCACATCATTCCAGTCCTTTAGATCACCCGAGAATCACTGAACACTTACGGTTTGGTCTGTCAGGGGTGGAAGCACAATCTGTTTCTCTATTTTGTTCAGGACTAACTTCCAGAGCTCTTTCAAAACCCGCTTCAGAACTGTCTTCTCACAGATTTTTGCAGAGACACTTAAACTGGAACAAAACAAAACCACAAACCAGTCACCACCACCAGCATTAAGGCTTCAGAGGTGCTCTATCATGCTCATTAATAGCCATTAAGGTTTATCTTTTCTCTACTCATAAAAATTTCTCAGTAGCTAAATTATTTTGCAGTATCATGGGTAAATGTTTTTGGTAGAAAGTCTTGGAGATGACAAACTCATATAAATCTCCCCTATCTAATTTAATGCTTAGTATATCACTGACGCATATTTATTGAAAATGCAAAATCATAATGAGTTATAAAGTTTGATGGATGATACAATTTAGCAATTCCATGCCCCTAAATTGAAGTTTTAGTCTATAATTGGTTTATGTCTTATAAATAAAGAGCAACTGTCTCTCTTGTTTTGTATTTCTACTGGGATGTAGAACTGGTTGCTGACAGCTAATGCAAATTCGCAGCCACTGTTTGGAAACATTGATTTCTATATCCTGACATGTCTGAACTGAGCAATCTTGGTATCTATTACTTACAGTAAAATGAAATTTTTGGAGCACCTTTTCCATCTTCACTTTGAAAATTTCTGGCTGGGGAAATCTGCATAAGGAACCAAAGGGGTGTGTAACTTGTGACTGGAGACCTCGAGCACAGGACCAGTGCCAGGCTGTCCTCACAGCCACTCCCCAAAAGGCCACTGGTGTCTGACAAGCCCCAGTGACCAAGGACACCAATGTGTTCCAGAATGTGCTGTGCTGCACTGGCCTTTCAGAACCTGGCACTGCTGGATGAGGATTGAATAAGCTACATTGCATTACTTACAGGGGCCAGAAGGAGTTTGCAGGATCCTCTCAAAACTTAGCATTTTACCAAATGAAAAAAAAAAATCAAGCTGCTGCTGGTTTTTGGTGACACAGAAGTGCATATCAGTAAGCATTGGGTACAAGCCTACAACAAATGCCAGACAATTTCAGGATGGGAATGACTTTTGTTCTTTTGTTCAGCACAATCTCCATAGCACAGCCTGTGGAGGAGAGACCTGGCACTGGCTCATTCTCAATGACTCAAAACATGACAAGACATGGAGAGACAAGCTGCAGCTTATGTAAAACCTGCTCAGTGGAAGGAAACAGGTCAGGCATGGGATTCTGCACACAGTGAATACTAGAAATATTCAAAATACTAGAGAGTGTTCCAGGTATCAGCAGTGCTTCAGAGTAAAACTCAGAGTAAAACCTGACTGCAGCATCCGGAGTAAAGCCAGAGTAAAACCTGACTGCAGCATCCAAAGTAAACCCAGAGTAAAACCTGACTGCAGCATCCAGAGTAAAGCCAGTGTAAAACCCAGAGTAAAGCCAGAGTAAAACCTGCCTGCAGCATCCAGAGTAAAGCCAGAGTAAAACCTGACTGCAGCATCCAGAGTAAAGCCAGTGTAAAACCCAGAGTAAAGGCAGAGTAAAGCCTGCCTGCAGCATGCAGCTCCAGTCCCACACTCACGTTTTGTCCAGGGAGTCCATCAGAGGCCGAAGCACAATCTCAGCATCAATGGCTGCACTGTTCTTGTTGGCTGCTGCATTCCCATTTCCTCTCATTTGATTCAGTTCATTGCTCATTTGTCTTACACAATCTTCAATAACAAATTGGAAACTACAGGATGGAGGAAAAAAAGGAGAATGAAAGATTTCTGTCAGAGAAAACAATGATGATTTTGCATCAGGTTCTTTAACAAGACTTAAATATTTTCTGCAATGATCAAAATTGAACATACTGTGGTGTTACAGTCTGAAAATAAGTTCTACTGAGAATCATAGCTCATATAAGTAATTCATGTCATGTTTTGATCTTTTCCCTGTCTTGCTTCCATTCTGCCACAATTTTCATACCCTTGTAGATGTGCCAGATATTTATTTCCTGAAAGCAACAGATGTATCAGAATCTATAGGTTACATGTGATTAACTACCTGCAAGGAACAACTTCTCAAGATTTTATTTTTGGTGTGAAAGGCTGATACAACCAGGTGACGACAAATAATTTTTCTCTTGATGGTTAATAGGAATTGAGCTTTGATATTCTTCTTGAGGCAAAATCAAAACCTCCTATTGATTCTGCCCTGTTTGGCTCAATTTGACTTTTTCCAGATTTCACAGTCATTGACATAAGAAGATTTGTTACTTCTTTGCAACTACACAGAGTTAAAACACTTGGACTGTTTAAAATAACCTTTTGCAAAAAAACCCCCTTGCTTAGAAGCACTCAAACTCTTCCTCCTGGGAGGAATCTTTTTCACTTCAAGGTGACTGTGAACACATCCTTCCTCCTCAAGTTTGTATCTGCTCAGATTTTCTGAAAACTCTTCTGCTTCCTAACTGATCTGGCTGAGTGTGTGACAGTCTTAAAGTGCTACTGATGTGATAATCTTTGGACAACATTGACACAAAGCAGAGAGAAGTTAATCAGTCACCAGCTCAGAGGCAGGAAGAGTCTCTGCACACACAGTAACTTGGTTTATGGATTGATTTGTGAAGGATCAAAATGGTTTAGGATTAGTTTATGATGAGAAATGCAAAACAGAGGCCATAAATATATGGGGCCTGTTAAGGTGAAAAGATACATGGCAAAGATTAACTTGAGGAAAGTGAAAGACTTTGAATTTCCTGTGAGAGAAAAGAAACAGTCAGTCTGTCAGTGACATAGCTATCTGTAAAAAGAGAATGCAAACCTCCATGTGAGATCACTGAAAAAATCAGAAACTTGTCCAAATGCACTTGGAGTACACTTACCTGCACACCTCAAAGCCCTGGATAAAACCAACACGAGGCAGGCAGTGAAACTGCTCACGGAAATTCTTGGGAGCAGTCCCTCCCACAAAAGCCAAAATAATGCATTGCCCTTCTTGACATTAGACATCTTTCTAACACTGTTAACCTCACAGAGCCAGGCAGTAAACTGAGCCATGAGGAATGTTCCAGCTCTCTGGAGCATGTCCTACACGGAGCTATTCTGGGTTTGCTGTAGCACAAACCCAGTTGGCTCATTCAGAAAGAAGCCCTGGAAAGAAAGAATATTCATGCACTGTCAATGATCCAAGAAGCAGAGCCTGGGAGCAAAGGAACAGCAAGACAATGCAACAGGCTAAGCACACCCAGAAAAAAGCAGACTGTCCACCCAGACTGCCCAGTGATGGATTAAATCAGCAACCACAGACTTTGCTTAATGAGCACCACTACAGCACTACTCCCTTTCTTACATTTCTTTCTAATTTGAAGCAAAAGTAACTTACTACTGCTTATAGCACGAGCACTGCTGGCACAGCACCATGCTCATTCAGGACTGCAGTGCACTCTGATTAATGAAAGGTTCTGAGAGTGAGGCTCACTAGACAGTTTTTGAAGAGCCACAGGCAAGCAAATGAGCCAGGAAGGGCATTCCCAATGACCACCTGAAGCAGCCAGACACAGGCCACTTGGGAAAAGGTGTCAGGCTCAGGAAGTAAACATGGTCAGAGAGGAAAGTTTAACACAGCTCATCAGACAAGGAAAAACAGTGACTTTGCTCTCCAAGAAGTGGAACAAAAGCTGCCAGCCTCACCTCTGTAACTGTCCATGGCCACAGACGATGCTCAGTTGTCTCTACAGCAGGTCACTGTTATTTATAAACACACACACACAAATGCACCCCACTCTGTCAGGGCAGAGCCAAGCCAAGCCCCAGCACATCCAAATAACACCCAGACCTCATCAGGCAGGGAGATGTCTTGACCAGGAATATTTCTCTCAAATTTGCAGTGAAATGGCTTTGTTACCTTGCAGCATATGTTACACTGAGTTCATCCAGTACATTGCTAAGTTTCACCTGAAGTTCTTTTAGAACAACACTAGCTTCAGGATCCAGCTGCAAAGAGATAAATGAGATCATATTTTATTTATGCACTAGGTTTCTGGGGTTTCCAATACAATCAATGAATTAGGAATTATATGCTGCACTATGGAAAACCAAATGTGGAAACACCTGCTGTGATCCAGAATTGCTTTAGTAGTCTTTGAAATACAATTACCATTAAAAAATGCCTTCATATTTTTTATTATTTTTGAACATTTCACTACAGTTGGTATTTTGTTTTGTGATTTGCACTGAAGTTGTTTCCATAATTCCTATGTTTCCATAATGCAGTGTAAAATTAGAACAGCCAGCACTGGAAAAGATGCCTTGAAGAGGATCCATGCCAGTTCTACTGAGAGTGAGTGGGAAGGGACTCTACCAAATTTCAGTGCTGCTGTTTCCAAAAGCCACGAGGGCAAACAGAATTCAAGCACAGAGCAACACATTCTGATGCTCTGATACAGGTTTTATAAACATAGGAAGAAAGTTAATGCAGGGAAGAAATATGTTTTTACATTTACAGGGATGAGGATCCATGCATAAATATTTGATCAAAAAGGTACCCTATTGATACTGATTAGCACGCTTGTTAATTTGCTATGAATTCTTTTTCAAATACAAAAGAATATTTTTTTGATTTCCCTATCTTTAGCACTCAGGAAAAATAGTTACAGCCCATTTTGGGATATGATAGATGATCACAGCTGAATGTGAATTAACAGCTCTTTCAGCTGCCCCCATCAGGGTGTTCAGGAATGATTTTCAGTGATAACCTTAATGTGTGGGCTCTGCTCTGCAGCAAGGTCAGGGACAGATCTTCTGACAATTTCAAAGGACACTGCACATTTAGAATACATAATCAGGGCTGTTTCTATTTCTGTTTTTCTGTCTTTCAACTGGATGAGTAGTGTTTGGTGCTGATTTTTCCTCTGGTGCTTCAGAGCACTGTGGTGCAGCAGGTCAGCTCTTTTCTGAGACAAGGGGAAGTTGTTGCAGCACACTGGATAATTTAAATGAGACTACACAGGAATTCTACAGCAAAGCAAACTGAAATAGATCCAGTGATCTACTGTGTTTTCATCTTAGACAATCTTTATCTCCTTAGAAGTTATGTGTGGGTTAAAATCATAGAAAATTCAGTATTTTCACTGCAGGTTTTGACAAGAACCTGAAACAGGTGACAAGGGGGAATTACCACACATCCCTTAGCAGATATTCAGTGTTGTGCAGTGCTCTTCTAATCTGAGAAGCTCATATTTTACTTATTACTGTAAGTACTTACTGTGACTACTTACTGATTTAGTTTTGAATTACTTTGCATTGAGAGAACTTCTGTTGCTTCTGTATATCTTAGCAGTGTCCCTGGCAGATACACTTTGACAGTTCATACACTTAAAGTGACTGCTTCCCTTCATATGAAGAGCAGGAATTAAAAAGCTAATTTTACTGTAACGTCTGTATTAGCAAAATGATCAAGACTTTACTATCAAAGGCAAGGGTTTTTCCAGGAAATGCACTTCACTAGAGAATCATATTGTCTCCTTTGGAGGGATACATACAAACCCCAAATTTAAGACCACCAGAATATAAACATTTAACAAACACTGAACACACAAGCATTCACACTGAACATGGTACATGTCAGGGAAAACACACAACACCCAGCAAGCAGAGGACTCAGAATTTCTTAGCAGATCATGCACAAACTGGGGAATCACCTTGTTACTGGGCCTACAGAGTCAAGGGAGTTACCTTCTGCCAGAGTTTGTTAGGAGAACCAGAAAACACAATGGATCTGCTAAATTCATGCTAATTCATGTGTTCTGCTAAATCTGGAACTGAACTTAGTCCAGGCAAAATCGGATTAAATGCCAGACTGTGGACTTTACACACATTCTAGAAGGGTGCATGCAGCTGTTGAACATTTTAGAGGCTGTGTGCTCACCAATTGCATGAACAGGTTTGTGTGTGCACAGCTGGAGCATCTGGCACAGCCAGCCCCGTGTGTGCACAGCTGGAGCAGCTGGCAGTGTCAGCCCCGTGTGTGCACAGCTGGAGCAGCTGGCAGTGTCAGCCCCGTGTGTGCACAGCTGGAGCAGCTGGCAGTGTCAGCCCCGTGTGTGCACAGCTGGAGCAGCTGGCAGTGTCAGCCCCGTGTGTGCACAGCTGGAGCAGCTGGCACAGCCAGCCCTGTGTGTGCACAGCTGGAGCAGCTGGCACAGCCAGCCCTGTGTGTGCCCATGCTCATGCCACGAGGGAGGGGACACAAAGAGGTATGCGGGCAGGGCACGGGGGCATCACCAGGAAGGTGGCAGCACCATTGTTAAATGCTGCTTCTCTTTAGGTACTGGAAATGTGGTGAGCTGAGAGTCTCAGCAGATGTGAAATGTGCACTTTTCATTGATTCTACCATGTGCCAATGACTGACTTCAGGCATCACCCAGAAATGCCACAGCAGGACCTGCTGCTTTCTCCTGGGATGGCAGAGCTGAGATGGAAGGTGGAAGTGAGGCCAAAGATGCTGAGCAGCATCTGAGATGATGTCTAGAGGGATACACAGACATGAAAATGAAGTATTTAAAGTGTTGGGGACTTCTCTTTTATCTCTTCCAATCTCATTTGTTTTTTAGAGTTTGATGAAGAAGGAACAAAAACTAACAAAATTCCCTGAATATATTTCAGGAAAATAAAAAGAAAAGGCTCTACTTGAGCAGATTATTTTGGGGAAAAAAAAGCCCCCAGCACACCAACAATAAAACCCAGCTATGAGTGTCATTAGTGTATCATATCTAATTTAAGCACCAAAAGAAAAAAGGCATTTGCCCCTTGGATAAATTTCTTCTGGATTCCATTAACAGTTCCCAGCATGTGTGGACTAGCCTTAAAATATATAGGGGTATGGTGCTCAGGTTTCAAAATTGGATTTTTGTAAAGGAGCAAGCTTATTTCATTATTAATGTGTAAATCATATTTTTCTATCAATTCTTAATATTCCTTTATAGGCCTGTATTTCTGTTATTTTACCATGTTCTTAAATAGCAGAATTAATTTTTACCCACAAGGGAATATACTCATAAATTTGTTGGCACACTATGTAAGATCTTTTGATTATGTTTTATCAAAGATATAATTAGAAGTTTGACTTTTTCTTAATGCTACACAAAAACTGAGAACACATTATCTGAACAGCTGAAAAAATGAGAAATATTTGAACATCATAGTTTCCAACTTCTGCCTGTCTAAAACTGTGAATGTTTTTTTACAGACAAGCCTTGAAAAAGAATTAAAAATCTGATTAATTTGGCTGCTTTCAGTGTGTTAGACTGGGCTATTCCTTGCCATAATTTAGTGTGTGCTAGTATGGACATAATCTTGTTAACTGCAGATTTGGTGGTGTTTCTGCAGGAAACTACAGAGATGCAAATCACTTTTGCATGAGTTAAATGGAACTCTCTAATTTGTATTCCATTTAGCTGCAACTTCACAGGTCTAATTACTTCTATCTCCTAATGGACCCCCTGGTTTCTCCTGCTCAGAACAGTTTCACACATTCTCTGTATCTCCAGCACAGACACAGGTGTTTATCAGCTCCAGCCCTTTCTGGTTCTGACTCTGACAGGACCTTTCCTCCACCCTGGGACAGGAGATGTGGGAGCTGTGGCTGCCTCTGCTCTGGGCACACTGAAAGCATCACTGTCCAAGAGGTAAAGATGGACACAGAACTGTCCTGTGAACTCTGGGCCTCTGTCACCCCAGCAAAGCCTTTAAGGCCACAGAGATTCCTACAGGAATTCCTAAGCCTTAGATGTAAAGTTGGAACTGAATTTACCAAAGTGGGAATATGATTTATCTACAGTTAATAGAATATTGTCATACATAAACAACCTCCTTTTGCTTTACACCTTTTTTTTTGTGATCCTAATTATTGTAACTTGTTTCTGCCATGTTCTGTTATCTGGTATAAAGCAACACAAGCATTGGCTTCTCTTCTCTCTCTTTTATCAGCTTCCAGCTTGTCAGACATGAAAAAAATATTTAGTGTAAATGTATGCATTCCTTTTGGATGAAACAAACAGGAGCTAAACCAAAATTCTGTGATGCTGATCTGTTCCCATGTTTTTGGACCTGATTTAAGAAAACCCAAACAAGCAGTGGGTTAGATGCATTTTACTGCTCTTTCTCATGGCAGACTTCTCATGGAGATGATTTGTAAGTGCCCTCCCTGCTTTGCTGCAGCAGAGCAGGACAGTTAATAAAGCAGCTTATCTTGTTCAGACTGTTTTATTTTAATGGTGGGGGATCTGAGAAACCAGTTTTTCCTCTATTTCTAGAGCTCCTGCCTGAATGTGCAATAAGGCTGCTCTGAACAGGGGGCTGCTGCTTGATTGTGGTTATTTTGACTGCACAGTTTGAAAGACACACTGCTCACAGTGTGACACTGAGGAGATTAACAGCATTTAATTTTTCTGAGAATTAGGTTTGCTTCAACTGAAATAGGTCTCATTATTTTGCTGAAAATCATCTGACTTTTATGCCCTCCACAAGTGAAATATTAAACTGTTTTTTCCCTTCAAGGAAACTGCTTACAGACTTTATCACTGGCTTTGCTTCTAATCAGTACCAGTTCAATGAGCCCAATTGGCCATTAGCAGTTGTGCCTTTGGAATAGCAAGGGGAATGAGTATTCCAATTGGAGAACTGGCAGTTTGATAAGTGTGAAAAAAAAATTGAACATGAATGTACTTTTCTTCAAGAAGTTGCCCTAAAAGTCTGAATGTATTTTTAAGATCTCTTCTGTTAGACTGTGAATCAGAGATGCACTTAAGGCACCTGATGAAAGGATTACAGAAAAATATATCCAAATTATCTCCATGGGTTGTGTGTTGCACCATATATGTAGGAAATTCTGCTTTGATACTGTAACAACCTTAATAATTCATCCTCATTAACATCAAAAGGAAATCAAAAAGGATGAGAAGTCATAAGAACTTTTGAAAGGAAATTACAATGAAATATTCCTAATTTAAAAAAAAAAATTATATAAGCCATGAGGAACAAATGAAAAATGAGTATTTTCTTGTGGAAAATGAGACCTTTTATAGATTCAAGCAAATAATCTGGTTGAAAATAATTTGATGGAAATAGATATAAAATGTGACACAGCTTTCCTCTGCCCTTGTCATTATCCTGATTTATGGACATTTACCTGTTTTCATGAATCATGACTTTCAAAATGAAGATTGGCTCCAAGACCTAATACAAAAGTTCTTTGCACAGAACATAGAAACGTGGAGGACAAGATTACCTGTAATACTGAGAGGGAAAAGGGTAAAACAGGAGCCACAAAACAGCCCCTTGTGGATGATGAGCATCCATTTCAGAGTTTGGTAGGAAATGTGCAGTGCCAAGGCTGCAGAAGTTCATTCCTGTTATCTGGAGCAGGAATTTTTGCTGTGGCAGCTGCAAGGAGCTGTTCTGGCTCAGCAGAGCCTCCCTCCCTGGAGTGACCCTGCAGGGCACTGGGGGCTGCAGTGGCACAGGGACTCATCTCCCCTCTGCCAGGTCCCACTGTGCATGTGGAACTCTGGAATTCTGTGTTTGCCAGATTTCTCTGCAGTGTGGCCACATTAGGTCACAGTTCTGTGAATCTATCAAGCTACAGCCTCAAGAAGAAAGAGGATGATGTAATGCAAAACTCATTTTTTAAAGTCAGCTGCTGAAAACATGGATAGGATATTCATGTTCTAAATATTGCTTCTCAGCAGGGAGACAGGATTTTTCTATGGCTTGAAGATATGTTAATTCCTTTCTTGTGTCTCAGAACAGTAAATGACTACAGTCAGGAAGGTGTTGAAGCACTGTCTGTGTCCTTTTACTGCTGGACAGGAGTTCAGGCACTTTTAAATCAGCTGAAATGAAAAGGGGGTAAAGCTGAGGATGTTTTGAGGATGCTGAGTAACAGCTCTTGGTGCAATGGTATCTTGAATACAAGCAGGCTCTCAGACACTGAAAAGTGCACTTAAGATGTTTTATAGATTTTTTCAAACTCTGAAAGGCTTTGCACTATCTGCCTAGTAAAACTTTTCAGTTTAGTGTCAACTGAATGCCCAGGCATAGCTCTTTTTGATTTTAGATCACAGGGAATCACACAAATGCATCAATGGAAATAAGTAGGAAATGTGACCGTTCTCAGCCTTAGAAAATATGGTGAGGAATAATAAAAGATGCTTACTATCACAAACCTCATAAGAGAATCTCTCTCCTTCTTTCTTCTGCTCAGTGGATTGCAAGTCAAAGGCATTAGACAAAGACAATGACACATTACAGACAAAACTACCAATACATAGAAAGCAAATACAGTCCAATACAAACATTGAAAGAAAGCTGGCACTACAGATTGCAACACAAAACACCCAGTGCTGCTAGAACATTACAGATCATTAGCATGTGTCTGTCAAACAGAGCTATGTCATTCCAGGATTGTCAGGACAGGAAATGGGTCTGGTAGACTTCTTTAAAACATTTTGATTTTCTTTGCAAGTAGAAGTGAAAGCTTTGCCTGGGCTGCAAACGTGGTGCTAATGATCTCTAAGGAGCTTTGAATGGACCAGGAGACAGATGGGACTCACCTCCTTCCCTCCCATGGACTCAAACATCTTCTCAAGCTGGACTCGTAACTGCTGAATGTTGTTCATCAAGATACAGGCCTAGAGAGAGCAGCAAACGTGAGATTGTGCAGGACCAGTTCCTCAGCAGCCCTGCATTCACAGGATTATGGAATCACCAAGGTTGGAGAAGATTCTGAGCCCCTCTTCATTGACAGAGCTGTGTTTTTAGAGGGGTTTCCTGTCCTTTCTCCTCAAGTGCCCCTTTGCCTGCTCAGCCTGTGCCTCCCACTGAGGGCAGTGCTGCCCCACAGGGAGCTGCACAGGTCTCAGACCCCAAATTTCACATCCTGAGCTACCCCAGGCACTTTCCAGCCATTCTGGTGGATTAATGCAAGCAGCACAGCAGGATCCTGTGGGGAGCAGAGGAACAGTGATCAAAGTGCTCTGGGAGGCTGCAGGAGAGGGGCTGCTCTTTGCAGAAAACTGTGACAACCCTCTAACACAGATAATGGCTCATGCTTAAGTATTTGAATAAAGCAAGAGGCAGTTCTGTTAAAAACAGAATAATATTTTAGAAATATGCATTTTTGCATTCCTTGAAAAGCTCGTGAATAAATCAGGCAACAAAACTCTATAATCATATTATTTAAGTCTAGAAATGTGTCTGTTTAAGCTCATTTTTACAGGCAGAACACTGCAAAAAAGCCACTGCGCAAAAGACAGCAATTTCTGTATTTATATAAGGTTAAAAGTAAATTATTAATAAAATTAAGGAGCTAGTTACAAAAGTCATGCAAGAAAGAATCTCTTACTAGAATCTTGTGTACTTATATGATCTTATATGCTGCTTTGTTATGGTGCAGATGAAATAACCAGAGAATACTTACTAAAAGAGAAATAATGAAGATTATCAAAAGATGAAATAATCAGAAAATATTTACTTGTGGCTGGCCAAGGCCAGTGTGTTCTAGTGCATGACTCGGTTAATTTAGACATTGAAGAAAAGCATTTCAATAAAACACATAAACTTTTCCTCAGACAGCAAGGTGGTGATGGAGTGATTACAGTGATTGATACCCATTTGTACCTTTCTAGTTAATAGCAGTTCCAGTGCAGAGCTAAAACATGATGGGATCAATAACACCATTTAGCTTTAATTATTAATGCATTACACTCATTGGAATTTGGTGTCAGAGTCCTTCTCCACTGAAGAAAAAAAAAGAGATTTGGTCTAAATTCTTACCACTTAGATCATTCCTTCCCATGGTGCTCATCCTGCAGAGTGCAGTTGTCTTTGTATAGCTGAAATCTCACCTCTCTGCTCATCTCTTGAAAATCTCCAAACCCACTTCTATTTGTCTATCTGCCTTCTATTAATTCAGATTGGATCCCTCCTTTCCTGTACTATCTCCTAACTTCTAATAAATTAATTACTTTGGAAATTATCTGCAATATCACAAACAAATAGTTATGAGAATGGTGATTTGGGATAGGGGTATAAATAGCTGAATATGAACTCTTGTTCCTTTTGTTCCAGACAAATGCAGGTAAATGCCTTTGGCAATAAACTGGAGCTGTGAGAGAAATCCCTCAGAATGAACCAGTTTCCAAGTTTCCTTTGAGGCTGGCTCAGCTGGCTCTTTCAGAGCCTAAGCCCGCCTTGCTTTAGTGAAAACTTTGCCATTGTTGTCAGTAAAGAACATTATTTAAAAACATTCTCACTGTATTTCATTATCACCTCCCCTTCAGAACAGTGCAGCAGTTTACAGGAACCAGACAGATGCAACAAGGTAAAAGTGAGTGACAAATGCAACACCAGGACCCACATTTGTTATAAATGCTGACAGGAGGTGGAAGGTAAGAGGCTGATTTTACATTAGATAAATACCTTTATGAAAAGCATCTTTGATATGCCCTCATTTGAACAGTTTATGTGCACATTTTGTAGTGTTTAATAAGATTACTAAAAATAGTGACTTGAGAAAGAATGCCAAATTCTAATTTGAGTCATTAAAAGTATTTGTTTTAATCTCTTCTATCAACTTTAGTACAGATGAACATTTATTGTAGCTGAAATTACCAAATCAAGTGGACTTTTATTAAGATAAAAATATGTCAGGCAAATTCTGTTAAAAGTTCTGTCCCTCCAAGGCATTTGATACCAACACTGGGCTAGTGTGAGATATCTGCTCACAGCAGAGGGGTGGAAGGAGATGATCTTTAATGTCCTTTCAACCCAGGCCATTCTTTCATTCAAAATGAGATTAATTTCATCTAAAGCCTTAATAAAGATAAGTATATGAGGATGACTTTGGAAATTATTCACTCCAACAATTAAAAAAATCCCATTGGAAAGGCCAAAAGACTACACAAGCAGTTAGGCTTGGTGATTCAATGCTTTGCTAGAACTCATCTCTTCTAGAAAGCTGTGAGCTTTATTCAATATTAACATGACATTCATAGGATCCTTAGCTGTAACAGATGTATTTTTAAATTCTATTACTGTGTGTGTGTTGGTGACCTCTGGACAATCCCAGTGCTCCTAGCACACAGAGCACTGCAGTGTCACCCCAGGGCTGTGACATGGGACAGCTGAGACGTGTGCTGGGCTGAGGGCTAAAGGGGAGCAGTCTGAGCAGGGGCTGCAGTTATTCAGTTCTTGACCCCACTGCACAGAACACCACTAAACACAGCAGACACTGCTAAAAGCTGCCTGCCATGGGAGAACTAGCTTGGATTGAGTATCTATGATACTGAAAAGCCACTTCCCAAGAATACTTCTCCTTGGTCTTGTTAAAGTATTGGAAATGTTTCCATTTGCTCAACTCCATCTTTAGTGTCCATATCTCATTTATTTCTGAGCCCATGGCAATCTGGTCCTTCACCAGGGACTCCCTTTAAGCAGTGAGGCAATAAAAGAGCTCAGATCCCTTCTCCCCTCTGCAGGGTGAAGCACACAAGGGCAGCAGCAGAAACCTCTGCAGAGGGAACAGCCACCCCAGAAACTCCCCTGAGCACAGCCTGACACAGGCAAGGCAAAGGGAAACCCCAAACAAAGAATTTCCTTCTGTCTGAGAAACGAGGTGAACACACATTCCCCATGTTCATACAGTACTGGGCTGTTACCCACTGCATCTCTGTAGTCATCCTGCAATGATTTGATAACTTTAATACTGAAATGATTAACTGAGATTCTTCACTAATTTCACTTTTTGCAGCTTTTACACATCACTGTAAGCAGCTATGAGAACATGCTGACCTCCCTCCATTCATGTTTTCTCATATAAAGAAGTGATTACATTTTCAAAAGGTACAGTAAGGCACTTGAAGGTAAATTCTGAGGCAAAAAAAGCCACAGCTTCTTACTCACCACATTTTCTTTATCACAATAGGAGCTGAAGTAACTTGAAATAATTGCAGCATACTGAACAAGTACTTTGTTGATAGTCTAGAAGAGGAGAAGACTCTTTTAAATGGTGAATTTCATCATGTAAACCAAAAATAATAAAAGATGTTTGTATAAATGATAGGTTTTACAGGTGCTTACACACATAGTATATTATATTTTTTAGGTATAATATAAACAATCCTGTGAACACATTTTCAAATCCCTGCACAGCAAATGGTGGGTAGTTCTTAATGTAAAGCAATTTTCAATAGCAGAGATAATTTAATTTTAGCAGTACTGTTTTTGAGAAGCACAGAGAACTCTGCTCCTTGCAATGTACTACATAATTAATGGAACAGTAGCAAGCTCAAAAAATCCTCCAGGGTGACAATACATAGACTAGAAATATAATGGAAATGTAAGACAAAAGGAGCACTGTTCAAAGCCTGGCAATATGAGAACCTTACAATAATAATGTAAATAAGAATCTGCAAATGGAGAATTGTTGCAATAAAAGAACAGAATTAAATGTAATGTGAACTTTTCTAAAGCCAGCAGGGCTATAATGAAGTTCAGAGCTTGTGAGGAAATGTAAGTGAGGAATCTGGCAGAGCTGAGTTTATCAAGCAGCAGGTGAATAACTCCCACCTCAGCACTTCAAACAAAAATACTTTAATGCTGCACCTTCAATTTCTCCTTCACTTGCCCTGCCTAATTAGCTAATTGCATTACAATGAATGGCTCCATTAACACAACTGCAATCAGTTCTTAGCAAGATATTAACTGATGCATACAAATATGTCTAAAATACATAATTGTGAAAGCTCAGAGAGGACAGAATTTCTCAAACTGGTAAATGATTTTGCCAAAGCAGACAAAGCCCTGAGCCACAGACAGAATGTGCCTTTCTGAGGATCCCAGCAGATGGAAAACACTGATTCCACAGAGCACTGGAATCACTCAGCTTTAAGGACAGCACAGTGTCATTCTCTCTGAGCCTTAGCTGAGAGGCACTGACTTCAATTTACCTTTGCAAATCTTCTCATTAAATGAGATAGTGCTTCTGGATTAGGACACTCCAGTTTCTTAATGATCTCAAAGCTTTGATTGAGCTGTGTGAAGACATCAACCACAGAACAAGAGAAGAGGGCATGATCTGATGTTTGCTGAAACTAGAGATAAACATTCAAATGTTAGTACTTGTTCAGAGATCAAAACAATATTAATTGCTTCTTATACTTGAAATTCCTCCCAGAGTCATAAAAAGTAATAAAGAAAAAAGTCTCCCTGATAATACTAAGAAATGTGGCTTTTCACTTTTCTGATACTTTTGAACCTCTTAACATAAAACCAGAATTTTTGTTCATGACATCATTCTCACATCATAGGTTAATGAAATGATACCACAGAATAAATTCTGCGGGGATTTAGGCAGAGGGAATTAGAGGGAATTAGAACAGGAATTCCTCTGTAAGGTATCTCCCAAAAGCTGTTATCTCCTCAAGTCTCAGAAGGATGTTGTGGGACCAAATACACTTCTGGTTTTGTAATAATATATCTTAATACTGTCTTAATACTTTATATATTCTCTTCTTTAAAAGTAAAAGCTCACCCCATCTTTTTTGTCTCTTTCTAGTGCTCCATGAAGAAATTCCATTGAGACATCCTCATTTTCATCCAGCCACTGAATGACAAATGGTTCAAACCACCTGAAAATGAAAAGCAATGTAAAACAGGTAGATTCCATAAAGAGCCCAAGAGGAGAGATGTCACACCACCCAGCAGTTTCTGTTTTCATATCTGTTCTAATTGCTAAAGATTCCAACAACCCTGGAAAAAAATTTGTCACCAAACTGCTGCAGCTCCCAAAAGGCTTTTCAGGCTTCAGTTTCACAATATTCTCACTGGTACCCCGGTGATGTAAAATCAGCAGCAGCCAATTCTCTACAGGGAAGCATGGCAGGTATGCATCTTCTATCCATATTGGCTCTTTGGTAACATTTATTTTTTTATTTGTATATGAAATAACTTGTGTATAACTTTTTCTTAGTAAAAATCACTGTGTTTTATTTTTATTTGATTAAAAAAAAATAATGACAGGCCTCAAACCATCTAAGCAAGCCAGCAGACTTGCAGAAGGTTAAGGACAGCTCATATCAAAGGACAGGACTGAATATATTCATTGCAGGGAAACAGGTGAAACAAAACCAGCAGCTGAGAGCCAACCCCATCCATAAGAATGACTTCAGTGGGTTAGCATCCCAGCTTTATCCAAATTTGGTTATAAATCAATGCAGGGACCTACAGCTGGTGGTGCTGCTGTTCCCACATCTCACACCTTCCACGGACATTTTGTCACTTCTGAAGGCCTGGAGTTCCAACAAGAAACCCATGGAATAGCTAACTGCACCCTTAACCCCTGGACTGTTTGAGCTGATAGAATGAAGAACTCAAGAGAAGGAAGTACAAAAAGTAGTTGTTGGTGCTACACACTCTGAGATCCTGCACAAAGATGAGCATATTTGACCACAATAAACCTTGCTCAAAGGCTTCCCCAAACCCCACTTACAGAGAGTATTCAGGCACTGCATCCTTGAAAGCAGAGAGCTCTCTCACATATTCATTATAAAACCATTTCACTTTGAAGTGCAAATTCATATAATCTGTGCTTTTGCATAATCGCTGCTTTTCATGTTCTGTAATAGAAGGAGTGGAAATAAAAGCACTTAATAGTGTTCTAACAGTAAATAACATTCCTGTGCCTCAGTGCACTGGTGACATAATAATACAGGACTTGCATTTTAAAGCATAATTGCTTTGATTTTTCTAGAGGTAGCAATACCCACAGTTTCAGTTTTCAGGATCTGAGCACCCTTAGGAAAAACAAAACAAACCAAAGACCAAACCACAAATTAGGCTTCTCCCCTCTCTTCATGACAGTGAGAAAAACCCAACAAATTTGTTGATTTCCCATCCTTTAGATCCTTCTTTGGCTGTTAGAAAATGCTTAAGAAGCTTTTGAGTATCAGGCTAGAAAAGACAACCAGAGCTGTGGAGTAGTCAGAGGAAGTAGCTGCTATAAATGCCAGTCCTACATCAATCTGTGGAACCTGCATTCATCAGAGCTAAGGAAAAGAAAGAGGAGAAAACTCTGCAGCTGTACAGCCACCTGATTTATGGCACAGGTAAAAAAGGTTTTTGAATAAAGTGTTTTTGAAATTTTTCAAATGGACTTGACCTCAGTAGCCTTCTGTTTTCCACACACTGAAAATGCAGATGAAGTGTGTGGCAGAAGTCATGGAGCCACCTGTAACCACTTTCTGCATTTTTGAAGTCTGAATTAATTGTTTGGAACAATGCCCATCTTTCTTCCAGGATTCTGATCCATGTTTTAGCTTGTACACTATGCTCATCTCCACTCCTCCTCTCCCTCAGCCAACAGGCACTTTATCCTTGCTCAGATCTTCCATTTCCTTCTCCCTCACCATGAAACCAGGGATCCACAAGCAGAATAATCATACCTCTGTTTGCTGCTCACAGCTTCCTAAAATCTCACAGATCTTATCTGTCTGAGGTTTCATGTCACTTGCACATTCTTCTCTAAGCAAAGGAGTAATTCCTTTCCCCAGCTCCCTTAAAAATGCCCTAATCCAGTTCTCAGCAGGAATGATGTTCTTGTGTAAATATTGTGTATTAAGAACTTACCAATTTCAAACCTCCTTTTTGCTCCTTACTTGTGCTTGCTTTGCAACACAGCTTTATGCAAATCTCATCTACTTGGATGGGAACCTAATTTTGTGTAACAGCAGGAGCATCCCATCTCTGTCATACCTTGAATGTAGCATTGGATTCTGTCACTGAAAATGCACTGTGAACGACACACTCTGTGTTTTCAGATCTAGCCAGGTACATCAGAAGGAAATGTTTCATTTATTATTATGCCAAATCAGCACTCCAGTAGTACCCCATGCCATCTGACAAGTGTTTCACATGCATTTTATTATGCAGTGACTTACTGAGTTTTGTGTAAATCGGCTTATGAAGTGCCCCTGTGGGCTTTTTAATGCCTTTTTAGCATTGCAGCAGCATTTTCACCTTCACTGCCTTTCCACCACACTCAAGAAAAATCACTAAATCAGCTTCTGTCTAAATATTCCATTTATTCATCTTATGCTACTTGAGAGTACTACAGGCTGTCCCCAGCACAGTGTCACTGTTGCTAGCATGAGACAGGACCACAGAGAGGAAGATGCTGCTTTCTCATGGCTCTGAGGGGGTAGCAGGCTTTTCACAAACTGTTACAGAAAGCTAGATGACAAAACATTTGCTCTATAAAAGCTATTCTTACAAGGCAGACCAGTCTTTCACTGACTACAATGATGTTATTGCTGTGAAATTCAGTGCTCATCTGCTGCTTAAGTCATTGTTAAAAATCTACCCTAGACTGCATCTCAAAAGAATGGAATCTTTGAAATGAATAGCACTTTTTTTTTTTTTCATTCAAGCTTTGCATAAATGGGTTGTTAGATTATACAATCTAATTTGAGAATATTTGTTATAGTATCACAAACCAAGGAAATGCTTATTTCAATTTTAGAAATGAGCTACTGCCGTTAATTGGAAAACTTGTCCAGGAGGGGACAACTTACATACACCATTCACTGATATTTTCTTTTTAAGGTTAAGATTTATAACACATTAAAAATGAGAACAAAAGTAATTCATGAATAATTGAACTTTTTTTCTGCAGGCTGTTATGCCTTGTAGAGAATATTTAAAGAGTCTCCCAGGGTATTATTTCTAGTTACATATAAGTGAAAAACCAGAATTGCTGACATTAATGTATGAGAATGTCAGCAAACACTTCACAGGACATATGAGGTCATTTAGTATCCATGCATTTTCCCTCTTCAGTTCATATAAAACAAAGGCTGGAGCAAACAGGTGCCCATGTGAGTCAGCAGTGACAATTTTAACTGGATAACAGATGGGTTTATCCATGGTAACCACGGATTTTGGTTACAAAGTGCAGCAACATCACAGTAGGTGTTCTGAATTTAGATCAGGACTAATAGATTGTGCCCTTAAAGTCTAAAAAACTTGCACAAGCTACTGTAAATGTGAGCCAGCACTGGATAGCTACATTTTGGAGATCTGTGTCTGTTTTCCCAGGGGGAAAGCTGGTGCCCTGTTTCCTATACAGATACAGATCCATTTTGGGCTTTCTGGAAGGGAGATGTAGTAGCTGCACAATATAACTATTTTTTAAAGAAGTCCACTCTTGCTTTGCAGAATTATTATACTACTGAGTTAGTCTGGAACTAACCCTGCCATTTGCAAATGTGCTCTCTGGAGAGATGAGGGCAGAAATACCCAAACACCCTCACAAGTGATTCTAGGCCAGGAAATCGCCAGTACAGCAAACCTAATGCTGATCCTGGTTTTTATTTTGTACTGCTCCTTTTCTGACACATTTCTTGTAGTGCAGCACATTTTTATAAGCATCTGCTCATCTAGTAAGTTTGATCAAGAGGTCCTGTTCAGTCCCCATGCTGTGTATCACTGTGTCAGGGACCAGTGAGAAAATCCTGGTGAGGTTCCTGCAAACATGAATGTCTGTGAGCTTTAATTGTGTGTGTGGGGCACTGCAGCTGCTTCAGGAGCTGCAGTTGCAGTGGGTGCAGCTGTTTTACACTGTTGGTGCCCTTGGGCTGGGGGAATCTCCTCAGGGGTGAGGGGTAATGCACGTGTGCTTCCACAGCCCTGCAGCAACACACACTGGGACAGCAATAAAACCTGCATGGAATTGTTCCATCTCCCTGGGACAAATCACAGAGCTGGGAAACCCCTCAGGGAGACCTCCAGTGAGCAACAGCACTGAAGAAAAGAAATAAAACCTACTCAAATGTTCTTTGGATACCCAAGAATGAGGAGAGGTTGTTTTTAAAGGCCAGTGCAGGGAATGCATGAATACATGCAAAAGAACTCGGTGTGAGATGGAATCAGCACAGACCTGGTGAGGCTGGATCTGGCACACAATTTAACTGCAGGCAGCAGTTCTTCTAGAGAAAGATTCATAAAGAAACATGATAGGAAAGGCTATAATCCAAGGGACTCACTCTCCTCACAGGCACTGACCAAACAACAGCACTTTGGAATCATGTTTGATTTTTTTCCTCATTTTTTTCTCTGAGAATATTTTCTTAAAGCATCAAATAAAAGCCATAATGATGAATTATTAAGCAGAAATATCTATATAACACTAAAAACTATCATTTAACAAACTGGAATAGAATCTTGTTCACTACAGAATCCATTTTTCTTTTAGTCTCGAGGTAATAACATTACTCTGAGTTTCCATGTAATTTTGATATGTATTAGTTGCTAAAAAAGGAAAAAAAGGGTAATCTAGCAACCTTCATAAAAGATGAACATGTTATGTATTCGGGTAATCAAACTGATATTTCGTTCAACTTTTATTTTCCTTATTTGGGCACAAGAACTCAGAGCAGTTTTTTTCTACAGCAGTTTCCAAGCCAATATTTTTTATAAAAACATATAGTTGGAAGGATTCTATCAAGATGGTCTTAAAGCATATTCCAGATCTTTATGAACAAGAACTTCAAGGAAATTAGTCTGTAAAATATGAAAAAATTGACTATATACACATATTTTTTCTAAAAAACATCAAACTTGTCCAGTTTTGAAGCATTACAGTTAATGTTTCAGGGATTAATAACTACTATAAAGAATATCTACGTGTAGCAAATTAATGACATCACAGCCAGCTTGTTTGAGGGACACATTCTATCTCTCTCCAGTTTATCAAACAGAAATGGTTGAGACCAAGCACATGGGATTTGTGTTTGGAATAGCTGCAGATTTTCCCATCAGAACTCAGCTGTTATTTTCAACCATTGTGACATAATTCCATATTATTTGCAATAATTACCTACCAATCTTTCCAGAGACCATCAGCTGCTATCTATTTCTTCCAGAACTGCTGTTTCAAAAAACTGCTATTTCCAAACTTGCAGTGATATAATTGGGAAGGGTAATTGGGAGCACAAAACTGAGCACAGCCAGAGGAAGGAAAGCTGCAGCAGGGAGTGACATGGATGGGTATGAATTGATATTCCTCCCTCTGAATCACTGAGGAAATGTGACACCAATGGTGCCCCTCTGTTTTGGATAAAAGTAGAAGTTCACGTTCAAGGCACCTGATCAAGGCAATTTCCCCACAACAGGAGTGGTTGCTATGCCACAGCCTCTTTTGGTGTGGGTATTATGCTTTAATTTAGATTTAATTCCCTATACTGCTGAAAGAAACCTGAAGCCTCTGCCTGTATGAATGTTAACAGCATACAGGCCACAAATAAAGAAAAAATTTAACTCAAAGTTCATCACTGATTTAGAAGGAAACATTACATTCTACTAGAATCTCATCCCAGGATTCTTGTACTTTGCTAAAGGCAATGGAAGTCACTGGTTATTAACTGAAATAGACAGTAGAACACAACTAATTGATAATTATGTATAATTTACATTGATTTTTATAATGTGAAATACTATTGACCTTTCTGAAAGGGCTCTTTGAGTCACAATGAATATAATATACAAAACCCTGAAAAACTTCTGTCACTATCTCCTTTTGGGATTGCATTTATCTCTAATCCTCCCTCTATTTCTCTTTTAAGAATATATATAGTGTCTTTCACAACAGACTTCACAACACACAGTCACTCTTTTCTCTGCATTTCCTTGGAGATTTTCATCAGAATATCTTTGGACAGCTCACAAACGTAGTGCACTGCACCTGGAACATTTCTGTGGGGTGGTGAAGCCATGCAAATGGGAAACTGAAGAAAAAAGAGACCAAGTGCACTTACTAAAGCAACAGGCATAAATGAAAAGGCAGTGTAGATCTTTTTCCAAGATTTCCTCCCTGGCCAGAGGAACTAGTGGAGGCACAGAGATGGTGAGGGGTCTGGAGAATCAGTCTTATGAGGAGAGCTGGGCCTGGTCAGTCTGGAGAAGAAAAGGCTCAGGGGTCTCATTAATGCATTTAAATGTCTCCAGGAGGGGGCCCAGAGGATGGTGCCACACTCTGTGTGCTGGGGGCCACCAACAAGGCAAGGAGCAATGGCCATAAACTACAAGACAGGGAGTTTCCTCTCAGAAAGAGGGAGAACTCTGCACTGAGGGTAGCAGAGACTGCAACTGCTGCCCAGGCAGGCCATGGATCCCTGTCTGGAGACATCAGCTGGATGTTCCAGCTGATCCAGGCCATGGATCCCTGTCTGGAGACACCAGCTGGATGTTCCAGCAGATCCAGGGCATGGATCTCCCTCTCTGGAGACACCAGCTGGATGTTCCAGCAGATCCAGGCCATGGATCCCTCTCTGGAGACACCAGCTGGATGTTCCAGCAGATCCAGGGCATGGATCCCTGTCTGGAGACATTCCAGACCTGCCTGGACACATTCCTGGTGTCACCTGCTCCAGGTGACCCTGCCTGGACACGGGGTTAGACTGGAGGGTCTCCTCAAGGGCTTGGCAGCCCCAGCAATTCTGTGATTCTGCAGCAGAGCCCAGGGAAGGGAGACAGACTCTGATTCTGAATGGTGAGGAGAATGGACTGGCTGTTCTCTTTGTGTCTCTTGCCTGCAGTGGAAGCAGCTGATCAATCCCTGCCCCATGCAGTGCCTGTGAAAGCTGCTGTGACCCTGCTCTTTAATTCAGTGAGCAGCTCTCAAAGCAGGGGCCCTTTACCCAGAGCTCTGCTCTCCTCACATTCACAGCAGGCACAGGAGGGTTCAGGGTCCCCTGCCTGGTGTGGCACAGGGCAGAGCTGTACGTGGCTCCCTGGGAGAGGTGGGTGTCTCATGGGGACTTCAAGGACATCAAATATCAGTACCACAGACTGCCTAAGGGATCCAACATGTAAGGTCAGGAGGGGTGTATGGACCTGCTGCAAACCACCCTGTCTTCTACTCCAAACATGGCACTTGCCATTGTCACCCACTGTGTTACATTGCTTCAGTGTTTAGATTACTTAGGCAAATTAATTTGATACCTTATTACCATTACTCAGTTGCTTTTTTTACTGCTTATTTGTAATTATTATTACTCCTATTAGTCTCATCACTTAATCACTACTTGCAAAGCCAAATACTTCCACAGAAGTTCCAGAAAAGCAGATAGGTTATCACCAAAGGGGCAATGCAGGATGTGCAGCTTGGTTATGCCTGAACTTGCTCTGTTTTTCTTGCTGCCAAGGAAAGAAAAAAATGCCAGGAATGCAAGTGACTGAATACGATCAACCTCAGTATAAATTTCACCCCTCAATATCACATCAGACTGAAATTTAGATACTGTGATACTAAATAGATAATACTACTCCAGGAACAAACATCTGGAGACAAAATTCTGTCCTTGGATACACATGGCTACTATAGAATACAAAAGGAAATAAGCACTTGCTTCCAATGAATGGAATAATGTGAACTGTGCTTTTTCACTCCTGGAATTCTTGCTTTGTAGATTTATTGACCATGGAATGTATAAAGAAATGGAAGCTATGAAGGAAGCAGAAGAAAAACTCCATCCTGATATGAGATCTGTGATGATAATGAAAGTCCTGGTTCTGAAGAATAAGACTGAAATTTCAGATACTTCACACTGACATTTCAACATCTATTCGAAGTAATAAAAAAGAAAGTAATGAAAGTAATGAAAGTAATAAAAGAAGAAAAGGAATGCTAATATAGGAATCCAATTTATATTGAATAAGCTTTCATAAAACTCTAATAGGTATAAAAATTGCAAAACAAAGAGAGAATACAGCCCCATCCTTGGAAGGGCTCAGGCCAGGCTGGATTGGGCCCTGCATCCCTTCCCGTGGCAGGGGGGTGGGACTGGGAGATCTTTAAAGTCCCCTTGAAATGAATTTTTTTAAAGATGTGTCTTTCCATGAAGATCTGATTCTCTGCTCTTTGCCTCGTCACCAGTATGCAAAGTGAGCACAGAACCTTATCCAATAGGCATGCTTGCATTTTACAAGCAATTAGTAGAATGAAGTGCAAACCTGGAAGAACCTGGCAGGAAGATAAATGTGAGGCACTTAAATAATTACCTGGGTTCTGTCTGCTTGCAAAGGCAAAACCAGAGAGGTGTTCTCTAATTCTTACCAAACAAATTGCACTTAAGGCTTACTAACAGACAATGTGGAAACAAGCAGTTTTAACAGGTTTATTCTATTCTCCTGGGGTGAAGCAGTATCAAATGTTTAGTTTAGAACTAATGCATTGCAAATAAAAGGAAATTGATCTCAGATTCTATAGGATAAACAGACACAAGTGAATCTCCATAAGTGGAACAGTCCTGAAAGTAAAAGACTGAGTGTAAGAAAAGAGAGACTACAACAGCTGCTGTGTGAGCAAAGCTTTAAAGCAGTGTCTTAGTAAAAATGGGCAAGATTAAAGACAGCAGAGGCTGCTTGTTATTTTTAATTTTCCTTAACTCAAATATTGTATTCTAGTTGATAAAGAAAGGTATTTCTTTTTCAGAAAGGTGTTACTAATTACTGTTTCTCAATGACAGAAGTCCAAGATATATAAGGGAATTTGCTGTGTGATTAGCTCACAGACTGCAGGAAGAGGTGCAGCACCTAAATTCCATTGCTGCTGAGTGAGAATTATGCAGCTCCACTCTGAAATGATAAGGGCAAGAAACCCCTGGAGAAAAGAAAAGGATCAAAGTTTTACCCAGCCAGCAGATGCAGAGCTGCAGTGCAATCCTTTAAGGTCCTTTAAGGGACTATCTGAGGGGATAAAGTCACATTTTTGCTCAGAGGTTTTGTTTGTTTGGGTTTTTAATTTTTTCCCAGCTATAAAATTAGTTCAGACAAAAGATATAAGTCTAGCTTTTGTTAAAACATGAGATAGAATAAAGTGGTATCATCTCAGATACAGTAGAGAACTGTAAAGAACTGAAGAACTGAAATCAAGGACAAGGTGAAAGAAGCAACAAAATATTCTGGATTGAGATACCTGCAAACTCTGGAGGAGCCCCTGCTGCTACAGGTGCTATACAGCCCCTGCAGCTGAACAGAGCACTATAAATAACCTGTAATTATTCATTTAAGGCAATTACATTTACACTCAGAACCTATCCAGCATGGTGGCACCAGTATAAGCTAACTAACAAAAAATTGCCTTTGCCACAATGAGGCAATGTTCAGGAAAAGTTTATATACAATTTTTTTACAGTAAGTGCCTGAGTAAGAGCTAATAATAGTGTTTAAGAACAAGAGTAAAGGTCATTGGTTAGAAAAAGAATAAATAAGGACAAAGCTGTCAATATTAAATATCTAGGGCAATATACACTAGCATTGAGTGACAATTTTAAGACAGAACAACGAAATCAGGCAGTCACTGATGCTCTACGTTTTTCTAGTAAATCTGGCACCATGAATACACCAAGGGTCAGACACAGAGAAGCTTAAACTTGCTAAGATTACTGCAGACTGGCACTGTGGTACTACTCACTGTTCTGATGATGGTTCAATGAGTAAAATCCAAGAAAAAGGGTTAGAGAACAAGGAAATGATAGATACAATGATAGATATAATTACCTCAGATAGATCTCTGAGGCAGTTCCAAGCAAGATGACACATTGCTACAGCACAACACAAAGTCATGAATTAACTCAGCCACTGGGAACAGTTTTGTCCACTTCATCTGTCTTAATTACTAGTCTAATTAACTGCAACAAAATCGTGCCATTTAGCATGGAGATGGTGCTTTTTAGGCAGGCCTGGAGAGCCCAGCCTTGCCCTCAACAGGTCCCTCAGGAAGCAGAGAGTTACCTGCTGTTACTGCCCTCCTTGTCTGTTATGGTGAATAAAGAACATTTCTAACTCCCTTCCTCCTCTAATCACAACAACATTCTAATTATCTGCCAAAGGAAGGTTGAGCTCCAACTGTAATCTCTTTGACTTTGCCTTTACAGAGTCTGAGTTGCCAGGGAGGACTCTTAATTCCTCAGTGTCTGAAAAGATAAGCATGGAATACATACATTGGAAAGTGCCAATGCAGAAATGAGACTGACTAAAATAAAAAGGGTTTATACTTTGACAGTGATGACCTCCTGCATTCTTGTGGATGTGGCCTTCTTGTCCTCTACAGAGCCTCAGTCTCACCTTCCCTCATCTCTGCAGCCTCCCTCTAAACCAGGACTATATTCCATCCCAAGGGGAGCTCAGTGCATTGTAAAACTGGAGTGAGAATTGACTTGAAATCTGCCACCAAATGCTGTGACCTTTCTCTGGCAGAATTGGCCTTTCTGGCTTTTTTCTGTGCTGTCTCTGTGCTCAGCATCCACTCCCAGCCCTGCCTCTTCTCTTTCAAATCACTTTATCAGTTTCTGTCACACAAGAAGGATCTGTCAGAGAAGCAGGAAAATGGTGTTTTCTCAAGCATGGAAGACAAGAACAAACCTGAAAAGCAAACCTACATTATTAAAAGCATAAAATGGTGAATGACTACCTCCTTCTCCTATTTTTTCCAAGGCCTTTGGAATCTTAGCTGTGCAGCATGGAGACTGCCTATTGCTGTATTTACACAGCAGCCAACTCATTTCTGGCCTGATTCTGGTCTTGACTTCTGGCCACTACCACAATTAGATTATCATAATAACAGCAATTAGGATGTTCTCTTTCTAACAGCCTGGATAGTTTCAGACATTTGATCTGACCTATTCAAAAGTTAGAGATCTGAAAGATCTGAAAAAAGAAATTTCTGAGGGCAGAGAATTAGAAAAAGATACTTTGCAAATGCATGTCTAATTTCAGCTTATTATTCTCTCATCATCTTTTAACCTTTGCATCTTCATACTTGTAAAGGAAAAGATTTCCTACCAAGTGAAGTCAGTAACAAATCATGTGCACTGTTGCTGAAATTCTCTCTCTGTTCTCATTTGTTTGAATCATAAACATGGAATAATTGGGGGACCAGACAGCACAGAGACATTACCATGCTGTAAGATTAGATGTTTGTGTAAACTAAATGCCAAACAATGATCTATAATGTTGCAAACCAGTATCTATAGTGGTTATACATCTATATGGTATGTTTTATATATCTATGTAACAATCTATATCATGCAAACCACTAATGCTTCATGAATAACCTGCAAAGAAGAAAAACATCCCAAAGAGATCAAATCTAATGAAGACAGTTCTCAAAGAGAAACGTGTGACACTTTCTTCATGCAAAATATAGACACGAAAATAATCCATTAGACCAGAAAAAAGAAATATAACTGCTGTGAACTCAATTTGTTAAAAGTTTGCCTGAAACTTTTAGCACTATGCAAAGGCTAAACATGTTAATTAACTTGAATTGGAAGAAAATATAGAATGAAATTATGAGCTCAATACCAGATTTTGCTGCAGTTTTGTTTCCAAGGCATGTGGGCTTGGCACAGTGCAGCCCTGATCTTGGCAGCTGTGCAGACCTGAGCTGTGCTTTGGGACAGCCTTTCCTCCCTCACCAAAAACCAGGCTGTTCCCCAGTGCCAGTTTTACTGTCCTGGTACTCACAAAGACACTTTGCTCTCCTCTAGCCAAAGCCATGGCAGCTGCTGTCCCCTCTGAGTGCTCCGTGTCACAGCAGCCCCTGGGAGTGTCCTGGCCACGACCAGGGAAGGCAGGGGACGTGTGGGGATGGCCCCTCTCAGGCTGCTCTGAGGAGGAGGTGGCAGGGGCAGAGCAGCAGGGCTGCAGGGCTGCAGAGCAGCAGGGCTGCAGGGCTGCAGGGCTGCAGGGCTGCAGGGCTGCAGGGCTGCAGGGCACACACCCCTGAACAGAGCCCGAGGGAACAGCCACTCTGAACTGCACTCAGGAAAAAGGGAAAAGCAGTGGGAAGGGGATGCTCCAGTGTTTGCTGTATTCCTGTTTCCTGAATTTAAGGTGATGGGTGGATGGCTGGATGTATTTGTGAACACATAAAGTGGGTAAAACCAGAAACAGGATCTCAGAGCTGACCTAATCCTTTTTATCACATGAGCAATCCTTTTGCAAGCAATGCTGGACCAGTTTATTGCTTCTTGATTGGATGCAGAAAGGAATCAACTTTGTAACACAAAAGATGCTGCTCCAGGAGATTAATACTGAACTGGAGTAGGGAAAGATTGCAATCACAGCCCTGGACACTAGGTATGAACAGATGGCAGCCCATGTTAATAACTTGGAAGGCCTGAGTGCCATAGCAGAATGCAATGCATTTTAATGAACTCCATTAAAACCAAGAAGGCCAACTGTGAACATATTTAAGAGCTTGTTTCAAATCTTATAGAAATTGAAGAAAAAAAATATTGCCATCAACAACTGAGTTAAACCTAGTTTGCAGAATATCTATGGAAAGAATGAATAACTCAAATCCCAGCAAAGCTGGGTAGAGGATCAGTATACTGATCTATATTTTGTGACTTGATTTATTCAGGTTCCTGTTTAGGAACGAAATCATAGAAGGTGAAATTGTGTATATTTATAATAGTTTATACTAATTCCAAAATAATAACATATTAATTTCAATTTCTTTTAATTATTATTTATAGGCAGGAACTGTTTCACTAATGACTCTGGGAGCAGTTTAGAATTCCTAATGCCAACAATGGCATTTCCCTTCAGAAAGTATCCACAGCAACACAGAAATGAGAACACATTCAGGGACTGGTCTGGAATGTAAAGAGTCAAATGCCTTCTACATCTCACTCTGCAGAATAGGGATTAATATTAACATTAATATTTATTTTAAAGTCCTGATTGAGTCCAAACATCCACACTTTAGATACTGTATAATTAACTCTTTCTTAAGAGCTTCTTGTTGTATTCTTTACAACCAAGAAACAAACCATGGCTTGATCTGAAGCTGCCTTGTGAGTGATCAGTTGCTCTAATGAACAAATCGAGTGAGTGATGTTTTGTGAATGATTTGGTGCAGTGCAGAATGTTTACATAAAGGCTAAAGCACCACAAGCTCTGGGTGCTCAGGGATGTCCAGTGCAGTGTCACTCCACCCCCAAGGTTAGGCACACAGGGCAGTTGGGGGTGATCAGAAACCCTCAGGACTTTTTGCTGTCTGTAAGGGAATCACAGGGCTGAGTTAGAGAACAGCAATTTTCTGATAGCTGCCCCTGACTGCCAGCCTCTCCAGATAGGAGGTGTTTCACTGGTGGAAGCAGCAATGTGTTTAATCTGAAACAGTGGCTGGCACTTGCTGTTCACCCTCACTGATCCCTCTCAGGGGATGCTCTCCTGCCTGACACCCTCTCAAACTGGTACTGACCCACTCTGACACCACCACAGAACAGCACTTTGAAACAGCAGCTTGAACATCTCTGCTCCCACCCACATCTAAGATGTTTCATGTCTCCTGTTGTTTTACATGTTTTAATTATCTTCCTTCCTTTCTTCTCTTTTTCCTCAGTATGGAGGTTCCACATTCAAATACCACAATTAACAAAGTAAAGTAACACAACAGCAGATGAACAAAGCAGTTCTTCCATCAATAGCTGTTCTAGACACTCTTTTCTCTTTATCATCATGAAAATCTGCCATCTTCACACTGATATTACTGCATTAGACATTCTAGAGAGAATAACATAGAAGTGTATCCTCAAATATTTGGGTTTTTTAATCCTTTTTGCCTGTTGAACTGCATTGTTTTTTAAATCCAATCTCATATGTTTTTTCTCACCCTTTGCAGAATTGCTCTCTAATTTGTGGCAGACTTGACTAAAGCCAGTGCCAGCTATGCCAGGTATTTTTACTTGGTTTGCTGCAATAACCATATTTTATTTTGTGTTTGAAGTCATTAGTTGGCGACAATCTGCTATATAGAAAAAACCATGTATTTTAAAAATGGCTAATCACAATATCTTGAAAGATAAAATGAGATTTCATTTGATTCTGCTGGAAGTAGAATGAATACATCCTGCCTTTTGAACACAAAAAGATTTAATTATAGGTGTGTGCTTTCTCCATAATTTCATTCTGCAAATGTTCCTTATGGGCAAGTTAACAATTTTCATCTAGTGAGAAAAACTGGAATGTCTACAGTGCTCTCTAGCAAGCACATGTGTATCTCTTTGGACACTGAAGATTTTTATCAGATCTTAGAAACAACATTTCAAGCCACAGTTCTCGTGTTCTTTTTTCACAGATAATTTCATATATCCCCAGTGCAGTGACTCGGTTCCTTACAACCCTTCTTTCTCACTAACTTATGGAACATTTTAAACAAGCACACCAGAAAGCTTTAACACACACAGAAACCTGGTGCCAGGTATCACCTGCAGCACAAATCCCTCTTGGTGAACTCACCAGTGGAATTACTAGTTTGTTCTAATTACCTTCCAGAGCGTATTTCATGTCCTGGGCAAACAGAGTCCACATGATTTCAGCACTGATTTTCCCCATGTTCAGCTCTTGAGGGAACCTGCAATCAATCACAGACATCAGTTCACTGCTGCTAGGAACGATGCTTACAGCTGCAAACAAAAAGGCAAATATTCCCACAAAATAATTCCCCTGTTATGCATTCACCATATTTTATGTTTTGTAACAATTATATAAACCATCCAACCTTCAAATAAAAACTTCCCTTACATTTTAAATAAAAGAAACATTTATCCATCTTGCAGATGATTCCTCAACTTTAGATAAATCAGATGGCTTATGAGGAACATGAAACATTTGGCTCAGAAGTTTAGCAGCCACAGGTTTTCCTTTATTCCCTTGTGACACTGGAGGAGAGTGAAGCTGTCTGTGAAACTGTATTTGTTTATATACTCATAGAATCCAATTCACTGAAGAATTCCACCTTCATGTATGAATAAAATAATAAAGAATACAACAAATGCAGATTTTTGATTCAAAATTTTAATTTTAGTCTCATGCTTCATGTCATCTTTAAGAAACAGTCCTTTTCAGATACTTTCTGCTGTTATCAATTAAGTATTTTTACACAAATTTTTCACAGATCCCAGCTGCTTCTTACTCAGTGCAAAAGAAAGGCCTTAATTTTTGAGTTACATTTTCACTGCTAGCAACTAGCAAAAGCTGGCATTTTAGTGAGCAGCACGGTGTTTCAGGTGACATTTTCTCTCTTAGGAAAGGGCTGTCTCTAATGCAGGTGTGGAGCTGACATAACAGAGCCACTCTCAGCACACACAGGCACAGCCACGCAGGGCAGGCAGAGGAAAGCAGAACACAGAACCTCCCAGTGGGGTAAATCAGATGTTCATAGCACAGGGCTGCAGTGAGAGCCACACAGATACACCCACAGCTCACCAGGAATACAGAAAATAAGGAATATATTAATGAGGAAACAATCAGAGCCCTGTGGCTTTTGTGTGGAGGTTATTACTCTTTATACTACAAGAGAATTGGATCCAAAGTATTTTGACCTTTTAGTAAAGCACTTATCAAATTCAGAAAACACTCTGTAATAATTTCTGGAAAAATGTAAGAATTTATAAAGGTCTAGTTGACATAAAAAAAAGGAGAATTATGTGCAACTTTAAAATGGTAGCAGTATGATCTAAGTAATGAATTCATTTTAGAGACCTATTTGACCCTGATCATATCTGCAACAAAAAATTACTTAAAACAGCCCATTAGCTCTGCCACTTTAATAGGAAGCAGTTGCTGGCTCAGTTCACTGAGCCTTCTTTATGCTAATGACTGTTCAATTAAAGAACTTCTTATTAATTCTGTTAATACACAATAATTTCTGTTCAAAAGCTGAAATGTATTTCAGCTGTCTTAATTTCTTTACCTCGGGTCCACTCTGCTCTCTTAGCACCAGGCTTGAACTGTTGCTCTGAGGGAGTGTTTAACAGCTGATTTAGTATTGACACTGCCTTTTGGGCATATTGCAAGGCTGGTTAGCAAGGCTGGGGCTGAGAAAAATGCCCTTGTTTGATTAGTGATAAATACATTTGTCCATTCATTTTAACCTGTGAGGGCACATGCACACATCAACTGCAATTAGCAATGTTTAAATTAGTTCAACCCTTCCCACCTGGCCTCAGTGAGGTGAAGTCTAAAATTGATGACATTTTTTATATTGTGACAGACTGGTGGGCACTGCCCAGGCATGAGGGAGCTGCCAGAGGTGTCCTTGCAGTTTACTGCGTGTGGGAAGCTGACACAGCTCATGCACAGCAGAAGCCACAACTCACTCCTCATGCTGAAGAGAAATGGCAGCAGAAGCAGCTCTCTTACAAAGGGAAGGGATAACCAAAGGTCAAGTACTAAACCATCTATATAAGCATGGTGTTTTGCATTATTTGTATTTTATTGCCTTATTTTTAGGTAAGAAAACTTTTTCAAACGACTTCAGATTTTGATCCCTAAGGCACAAAATACCAGAGAAATTTCCCATGCAAATCTCTACACATTATATTTTCTAATCTTTGCAGAAGTCATGTATTTTCACATTTCTCAGTGAAGCAAAAGGACAACCAGCAGAGTGCTCTGTCAGTCATTTAGCTTGCATTTGCTACAGTTATTTCTGGCCCACAGACCATAATTTTCCCAATTTCTATGTCATTCTTGGAACTACATAAAATCTCAGTTTATCCAGAAGATTTATGTTGCCCATATATGACCATACCCACGTATTTCCAAAAATACTAAATTGCATATACCAGAAAGCCACTTACGTTTTCTCTCTATTGATTTTAATTACGAAAAATTTAGTGAAAACAGTTCTTATTGGCTAATTCTAACAAAGGGCTATATATATAACCACAGATCAATGGAAGGAAATTGAACTCAGCTTAAAACAAAATGGAAAGAATCAGCATCTAAGCAAAATATATACAACCCCCTAAAGCACCCCCTAGACATGAACTAGTCTCTAGTTCAACCGTAAAGTCAGAAAATTCTATCATGACAATTAAAAATGCTATTTCTTAATTTGTGCTGCCAGATCTCCAGTCTTCAACATCTTGAGAATCTCAACGTCTCTGTACCCAGAATAGCTCATTTTCCACACTTGGTGCCTTCAGTCTCACCCAGGTGCTCAATCTCAGCAATCCTAGGGGTGAATATATTGAGTTTTGTGCTGTGCAGCAGCAAGAGGGGAGCTCACACCCTCTGTGGAGTGCTGGCCATGGCCACTGCTGCACTGATCTTCAGACAAAAGTTCCACTTGGTTTTGGAAAATGCGTGTTCTGTTTAAACTGTGAGCAAAGAGCTCATTTGTTCTTACATTTTGGGTCATCTGTCCAAAGCTTTATTTCTAACACTCCTTTCCCTGAACAAAGGATATAATGGGCCAGACAGGTGCTGTCTGTGGTCAGTGTAAGGAATGTGCTCTGTCAGTGTTACTGGACACAGGGAGCTGCAGTGGCAGGGTGAGGGAATGGGAACAGCTTTGTTACACAGGGTCATTTCACAGGTTCAGTGAAGGAAGTGATACTCACATGCTTCCACAGAATAACGTGGAATTGATAATGGGGAATATCACTGATCAGGACACAAACCCTATCAGATAGACTTTCCACCATGAAAGAAACATCCCATAGGCTGACACAGTCCAATTCATGATACTGTGTACTCTGATTTTTCACTTCCATAATCTTTTTTCCATAATGTGTGGAAGAAAATGTTATCACAGTGAAAACAGATCCTAGCATTGCAAAGATCTGAGGATCAGTAAAGAACAAATTTAAAACTCCCACTAGAGCTGCCTTGTTTCTTACATTTATACCACAGTGACAACTTGACTGTTCTGAGTATATATGCAAAAAAGAAAGTGCAGAGGCCTGAAGTTTAGATCTTGCTTTCAAAATACAGAAGCATATTTGAGTTGAAGATTTTGTTCTTGATTTGATGTTCCTTTTATTGGAATAGATATTTTATTTTGATAGCAATTTCTCCTGTCTCACAGCACATACAGCGCACATTAAAAGTGGCAGAAAGCCCTGGATTGCCCTGTGAATCAGATTTCAAACACATTTTACATTGTTTAACTACCAGAATGAGAATTTTACAGCTTAAATACCAGCCCATGTTTTTCCCTCAATCCTGTCAAGTTTCTCAGGTAGTGTCAGAACTGCAGGTGGCCCCACACTGCACTGGGTGGTCAGGAATGCTCTGGCAGTGCTGCTGAGGCCACCCTGTCCTGTTTCATCTGCATTCACAATCTGAGACAGCTCCAACTACTCCACAACAGCGTCATTTCTGCCTCTGAGGCAGATACAAAAATAGGATTTCCAAAACTGGTTGAGGAGTAGAATTCTGAGCAATATTATACAATTGTGAAAACTTCAATCAGAATGCTCTCCTGGGGTTCTTCAGTTACCTCATTTCTAAAATAGGATTCAAATGGATGCAGGCCTGACTAGTCCACTGAGACACTGCCATATATTTCTAATAAGGAGTAATATTTTTACAGTATCCTTGTGCTTTCAACTTATATTTCCCATTTATCCATTTTAACCCTTTTTTTTTTCTGGGGGAAGCAGGAAGGAAGAGGCTGTCTCATTTTTTCTCAACAGTTTTTACATGCTGCTTCTGTGTTAGGAGAAGCTTTTCTCTAACAACTCTGAACAGTTTTTCAAGTTTTTTTCACCCACAGCCTCTCCATCTTTTACTTCTGATGTCTCCTTCTTCTCTGTTATTCCCTGTGTTCACTCTTTCACTTACTAAACAACTGCAAAAACCAGAGAGAAGTCAGAGACACAAACTCTCTGCCTTGGTCTGTCCCAATTCCATCCACTCCGGATTCTTTACGTGTCTCACACAGTCATTCATCTCTACTTTAGGGAACCTACTAATCCCCTTAGAAGAATTCTGTTCTTTATGCCTTTACTTGCTCCCTCACATCTGTACAAAAACACAGCTAGAACAATTTTTAGGATAACTAACATGCAATTGCATTTGTTTAATTTCAGTGAAGAGACTGAACTGGATCACATTTATATATTTGTCTCACTTAGATATTTTACAGTGACTGTATTATTTATTATACAGCTTGTCAGACAAAAGGTTGAGCTTTCATTAATGGGGAAACTTGACACTACGTCACAAAAATGGAGTAAATAGGAAAAGTGTTTTCTTTCCTCTATAGGGTAAGAACTTATTCTTTAATAAGGTCAGTGCAACAGATAACCGAACCAACAAATGCTTATTATCCAGGACTGAGGCAATACTTTATTTATTTCAAGTAAAGTGGGGGGTCAGAGGTCAATGGAATATCTTTCAGCTTCTGGTTATCACCAGGAGGTTTGGCTGTCACTTTTACTGTGGGGCCATAAATAGAATGGTCCCTTTTATCAACAGACAAGCACATCTCAGTGTACAGAGTGCCTTCTAGGATCTACCCTCTTCTGGCTGGAAAAAGCAGATTGTTCCTGCTCCCCTTCAGTGCATTCCATTAAATGCACTTGCAGAAACCCCTATTAATTGTTTAGTCATAACACAGACATAGGTTTCAATGTTAAATTTTACAGAAGTCATCACAGCCAGACTATGCCCAGATTTTCTGCCATGTCTCTATAAAATGTCCCCAAAGAGCCAAAAGAGCTCAAACATTTCCCCAGGGCCTCATCATGTCCCATTTCAATCAGTGTGAGGCCTGTCTCTGCAGCTGGAGCATGTGAAACCTGCTCCTTTGCACTCTCTCTGTGTACCTCATGTTCAAACCCCAGCACTACCTTCCTTTTCTGTGTTTATCGATTGTTTCTCTCCTTTCTGCTCATAGATCAGCCTGAACTTATTTGACTTGTCTTGGTTATTGATTGTGCCTCCCTCATCTGCTAAATCATCAATTCTGAGAAGTCAGCTTCCATCTCCAGGATGCTGCTCTTCACTTTGTACCTTTTCAAATCAGTCTGGCCAGACAATTATAAATTCAGAGATGCTCTTTTTGTGCAGTTCATTTTTACAATTGCATGCCCTAAAAATCATACCTAAAAGAGTTTCAGCATGATTTGAACATCCTTTGTGCCACGATACTCTCATACCATCAATACCCTCACAATGAAAATTCCTTTCACTGAAATGTCACTGACATTCCCTTCTACCCATTTATCTCTCCTGTGAATATTTTGCTACTTACAGTTTTGAGATGACTCATATATCCCCTGTCTTTAATGCTCCTGAACCAAAAGACTGCCAGAGCACTAAGTTTGGATCATACTATGTCAATGCTACAATCTGTATAAAAACTTTTACCTAGATTCTGTTTAAAATACAACTTCTGATTCAGCTGGATTTCTTATCCTTATTTTAATAAATCCATGATTCTTAATTTTTATAGGGCAAGTAATTACTTACTGGTTCAAGACTGGTGTATATGCTGTTTTATCTTCATCTATAATGGTGACCATCAGAGTAATCAGCTGTGCCCAGAAATCCAAATTCTTCGTTGTTGGTCCCTGTTCTTCTTTAGGAACTTCTTGTTTCTTACTCTGTTCAAACAAGATTGAATATATTTTTATTAGAGACAATACTACGGAGTTCCACCTATAGATTATTCCTTGATTGGGAAGAGTGATACATTAAGAATCTTTAGAAATTTTGGACCAAGACTGGCTAATCAAGAGAGCAGGATGTATGAAAAGCTGTACTTGGCTGTGCACATGTACAGAAGCACAGTGCAAAGATTGTCATGTCAGCAAAGGGGATCAACAGAGCCTTGGTGTTCAGTGCCTGCTCACCCTGCAATTACTTACATTATTAAATTCTTTGCTGTGCTGGGCCTCAGCACAGGTAGAATTGCCTGTTGAGGCAGAACTTTTATACCCAACACAATAAAGACTGAAAAAAAATCAATGCTGAGGATGGTTTAATGCTTTATTTTGAATTATATGCTGAAGGTATTTGTCCTAATAGCTGCTTATGATGTATGGTCTAAATGAAGAAGCAGTTGAATTTCCCTTTATTTTATGGAGAATTTTACATTCTTTTATTCCACTGAAGTGTGCATTTAGAGATAGACCTTGTGTCTACAGGTTTTATTATGAACTCTTAGCCTACAGTTTCCTAGACAAAAGTATTTTGCATTTGTTTGCTTGGCAGGAGGATCAGATTCCTCATCAATGTCCAATAAATAACTTCATACTAGAGGCCCAAACACGGAAAGAAATATTTTTAATTCTGAACGGACACATATAAGAATAATTTGTGCCACACAGAGCTGTGTCTGCACAGGCTGGATCTACACATGCCCTTCTACACTGCTGTGTCAGACTGAAAGAGGTCCCAGCTAGTAAGTCAGAAAATAAACATGCCTGTGATCCTACAAATTCAAACATCTATTCCCTGTACTTCTCATTCCCAGTCCAACTATGACCACTTTAATGGACCTGGGATCTTTCTGAATATGCCTAGCACTATATTCATGTCACAATGAATTAATTAAAAATTATTTTAACCCCAATTAACTTTTATCTATGAATAGCATTTAGAGTGGCAGAAAGGGAATTTCAGCAGTGCTTTTGGAAACGGTTTTTGTGGCCACTGTGGAATATTTTAGACAAGTGTCATTAATCACACTGCTGCACACTCAGTTGAACTGCAAGGGTACCACCTCAGTGCCTAAAGCAACAGAAATCAAGCTCAGGAGCAGGTCACAGGATGGTGGGTTGGTGTCACCAACAATTAACAACTGTGCATGCAAATGAGAGCTTTCAAAACAGAAATGAACACTAGAGTATTAATGTCACTCACAAGGGCTTTCCCTGGAATACACGATATTTTTACTAAAAAGGCCTTGGTTCAGTGTCAAAGATATAGGTCTAATAGGCCTTTTTTCCCTCAGAGGTTTGTTAAATCAAACCAACTGAAAGGCAGCTGTAGAAGACAAATTCACCTCACATGGAGCTCAGCATCTTATCCAAGAATTGTATTTCATAGCCAGTGACGTAGCTGAGACAGCTTTTCATGGCTGGGAATGGGAATCACAGAATGCAAAACTCTGTTCTTTAACACAGACAGCAAAAAGTAACTCATTTACAATGTAATAGCTGCACAAGGAGGTCCTTTCTTCTAAAATTTTCAGGAAAAGAAATCTCTTTAAAATTTGTATGACCTTTTCAAAAGTCCCAGAGGATGTATTTTTAAAAAAGTCTCCCATTACAGATGTAGTTTTATGCCCTGAAAAGAAAGGGCATACTCTGCCTATCCCTGCTTGTTATTTCCACTCTTTTTCCTAAAATCTACCTGGTGTGTTAGAATGCTCAGAATAATTCCAGCTCTTTTTACCTGATTATTGTCAGCACTGTTAATTACTTTATGCACAACAGCTGCCTTTGTAGCAGCATTACAGAATTGTGGAATACTCTGAGTTGGAAGGGCCCACAGGGACCAGAGCCCAGCTCTTGGGTTCCTGCAAGGGCAGTGCCCAAAGCCACCCTGTGTTTGACAGCAGTGCCCAAAGCTTCCCCAGCTCTGGCAGGAGTGGGGCTCTTAGAATCAGGTAAAACAGTGGCAGAAATGGGATTTCAGTCTAGACTTTTTTCACCCTCATTATACCCATTTGAAAGAAACTGTCTGTGTAAAAGCATGAACTAAATAGCTGATATACCTAATTAGTGCTACACGGGCACAAATACAGTGAGAAAATATAGGAGACCCTAAATACCACTGATTATTGTAGAGGGTGAGAACAATGAGAATTTTATAAAAATACAACTGAAAAGGTCAAGAGGAACAAAATTTTTGATATAGCAGGATGAAAAAATGATTAATTGAACTGATACTATTAGTGGTTCTAAATTTTAAAATAAATGATTTTCTGAAGTTTCCTGTCTTCTGTTTTTGTGTGATACAGCAGTGCACATACTCAAATCACAGGCTGCTGTTCCAGTGACCAAGAGACCTTTCCAAATACTGACAGGAATGGAAGTTTGCCAGTTAGCAGAATCACTTTACTTTCTGTGAGCTTTTTCATATAGGACAGGTTATTTAAAATATCTTGGCCTCCTGTAACATCCCTGTGGCTGGTAATTCTGCCCACATGCACAGAAAAATGAAATGGCAAAAGATGCCCTGCACTTAAAAAGCTCATTAAGTGGCCAAAGGCACAATGATTTCCTAAGGGGCTTCTGTTGGCAGATCAAACAAGCAATAGGAGCAGAGGACATCTCACCAAAAATCCAGGTTTTTATATTCTCATATTGATTTGGGTGCTTCTTGTCTTTAGGATCACCCCAGAGTGGCAGCAGACACCTTATAAGAAAGGTGTCTTTAAAGAGAAATCATATTATTCACTTAAGATTCACAAATACAGTAAGTACTGGACATTCTCTGTGTTTTTTTTAATGCAACATCCAAACTTTTAATGCAACATCCCAAACTCTGTCTTTTGCCACATAAGACATCAAAATCAGAAAGAGGAAGTGTATAAGAGCGATTTTTCATAGGATATGAATCAAAATGAATTACTTGCATCGAATCATGTTTTTCTCAATTCCCCTTTACTGTGAAATATCCTAGTCACCTGAATTCATATGCAAGCAATGGATCATGCAGCACAGAGCCTCCAAAATAATTACTGGGGTTTTGACATTCTCTTAAAGAAAAAAAAAATGTTTGGAGAATTTTCTGAGTTTAACGGAAAAAAAAAGGCTAAACTGTTGACAAGCAAACATTTTGTACTCTAGAAAAGTGTCTGAGAGTGGAGAAAGCAATCTTTTGACACAGTGTGAAGCAAGATTAAAATCTACATCTATATTACCATGAGACAAATCTGTAAAGCCTGGTCTGGGAGACAGAGGGCTTTCAACTTCTCTCTTCACTGATTGTACCAGATCATAGGATGAATGTCTGGTTTAATTTTCTTTGTTTTTATTTTGTTCTGTGCAATCAATATCCATTAGTATCTGTGTGACTTTGATAAACTGAATCCCATGATATCTGGGAGTTATATATGGCTGTCTGCAATGTGGTTAACACGCTGCCCATCAAAGACAATGCTGCAACACAAGGAGAGATCTCTGCATGCCTGATTTGAAGAAGTCAGAACCTTTTCAATGCATCTAAAGCACTATGTAAATATAACAAAGAGCCTCACAAGAAGGCACAACTTGACACAAATTTGTATGCCTGAAAAATAGCACTCTCTGTAGTAACCAGCTTTTGCTACTGCACTTTATCTCCCACTTCTACTTCTGAATATGTTTGAATACCATAGATCAGTCATGCTTCAATTCGAGACATTAATAATTAACAATTTCTTTTGTCATTTATACTAAAGAGAAACAAGTAGACCTTCACAGATACTAAGCCTGGATGCCCAAATCTCCAATGGAAAAGTGAGCAGGGACTCACAGCTGAGTCAAGCCAAACTGAGCCAGCTCTCAAAGCACAGGTCCCCATGTGCTCATCTACAGCCCCAAGTGCCAGAGCTGGGATGTTTTCTGTGCATCTCGACCCAGCCCATGGTGCTGTGCCCTGTGAGGGATAAATGGCAGAGCCCTGTGCTGCAGCAGCTGTGCCACCCCTGGCTCCTGAACAATTCCATTGCTTTTTGCTGCCTCCTGTCTGCACCAATGTGCTGCGCTAATGCAGAGCTGAGCAAAGACTCCAGTGAAGGTCCCTAACATCAGGGAGAATCTCAGGCCTGTTCTGAGGAGCTGGTGTCAAATATAACGTGCTCCAGTGCTCTATTACAGTATATTGGTGCTATCAGTCATGAAATTATGTGCACTGATCAAGAGCTCTTCAGATAATGTGAAGGGTATGGTCTGCATTTCATTGGTGTCACTCAGTGGAGAAGACTGCAAAAAGAATTATTGAAGGGACTTCAGTCACTGTGAGCACCAGTCAGGATTTCAAAATTTGTTTTCTCAAGAAAACAGAAAGAGTGACATATCTGTAAATTGAGTCAGAAAGCTATCAAAGGGCTTCCTAAACCGCTTCTTCAGGATATTTTTTTTAACATAGGGCAGCTAAGCATTTCACTCAGATAACTGTTAATTAAAAAGAGAAAATCCTGCATGTGCTGCATAAGGAACTAGATAGTTCTTCACCAGAGGGGTTTTTCTCCATAATGAGGATGGTAATATACACGTCAGTAGGACTGTCAGGCTATAATGTTTTACTGTCTGTGGTAGTCATGGGTTTTTGCCATCAGCTGTTCTTTGTAATCTGCTGTGGAACTGTAGTATGACATTTTTGCATACTGTTAGCATTTGCAATGCTTCACCCCAGGAAGGATCCTCAGGGGTGATATTTTGCTGCAAAACATTAGCTTTTTAATGGTGATTGTCTGCCTGACACAAAGGTAGAGAGTAATAAAAAGAGAAATTGGAGACTGCTGAGCATATTTTGTGATTTACTTGTTGCATTTATAGTGGCAAACATCCAAACACTCCAGCTAGGGTGCCCTCAATTTTAACAGTCATTGCTCTATTTTCACCCCAAACTTAAAAACCCCCACACAATCAGACCTGAAGTGTATTTTCTAGAAATACTGAGGCAGGCATCTCTGAGAGTTTTATGTTGCAGGCAAAGCCACTGCAGAAGGTGGTTCCCCTTCTGATATACCTACAGATACCCCATTGCATACCCACAGATGCACACCCTGAGCACACAGGGCCTCAGCAGCTGCCAGCCCTCCCCTGAGTGAGAGCAGGGCTGACCTACAGGAGAGCCTTTTCTTGTTTCTCTGGGGCTCAGTGAGTTCAGTGCTCAGTACCCAAAGCTCAGCTGTGCAGCTCCAACAGGAACCTGCTGTGCTGCAGAACCAGCCAGGGTGAGCTCCCTTCTCCCTGTGAGGGGAGGAGACCTGACCTGATCCCAAAGCTCAGCTGTGCAGCTCCAACAGGAACCTGCTGTGCTGCAGAACCAGCCAGGGTGAGCTCCCTCCTCCCTGTGAGGGGAGGAGACCTGACCTGATCCCAAAGCTCAGCTGTGCAGCTCCAACAGGAACCTGCTGAGCTGCAGAACCAGCCAGGGTGAGCTCCCTTCTCCCTCCCAGGGGAGGAGAGCAGAGAGAAGGGAGTGGGGACTGGGGAGGGCTGAAGGCTGGGATCTGCTCTAATCCCAGGGGCTTGCACACAAAGCTAATGAAATGTTAATTACAATACTGGTTACTGCTTCATTAGAACAGAGGTACCACAGGCCAGTCACCTGGATTCACTGGAAAGCCTCCAGAGCTAGAGGCTCAAACAAGCTGCATATTTAAGTGTTCCTAAAACCAAAGGCTGTTCTGGATATATTGATAGGAAACCATAAGCGGATCATGCTGCACAAAGTGTCCTTTGTGGACTTTAGGTAGTCTTTTGAATTAATTTTACTCATCTCTCTGTTAAAGCAGGACCAGTTATATTTCTCAGAATTGTCTCCACCTTCTGTGAAACAAAATTTGACTGTCTGGCATTAAGATTATATGTGATTGGTGCTTGAATTTTTTGTTTGATTGTTCATGTGATTTGCTTTTAGAAATTAATTATTTTGAATGCAATCCATTTATTTTAAATTTCACTTTTCACACACCTTCACTGAAGTTTCCTGCTTGGTAACTGTAACTGTATAGACACTTGTCTGCCTGAAGTTTCCACATAAAACTGCCCCTGCTGGAAATCCTGTGAGAGAGAACTCAAGAGGTGCAGAAATGCAGTGAAATGCTGTTAACTCAGTTTTCCAGTTGAGTGAACACTTGTGGATTTTTTAAAGTTTTATTTCAGGACTTCTTATTTCTCCACCATTAAGTAAAATTGTGTGAGAGGAAACTATAATAACAGCATTGCCCGTTCTGCCTCAAATATAATTTGGAGAGAACCCTTAAGCAAGTTTTACATTGTCTACCAAGCAGAAAAGCTGTAATATCCCTGCATTTTAAAACCATATTTTGAAACAGACAGGCTGTATGGAGTCACATTACAAAGTTGTGAATTTTCTGAATACAGATAAACTTTTGCAGTTGTCACAGTGCCTTGCAGAGGTAAGACTCCATCACTTTTAGTGTTTACTGAGGACTAGAATCTCTGATCAACTGCAGACTTATGTAATACCCAGGCCAGCAGCACTTGATATTCCATTTACCAGACAAGATCAAATTGCTGCAGAGTAAACGTTAGCAAGGGAGCAGAGCAGTTTGTGACGTAAATAGATGTGATGCCTGGAGCTGCTCCTTCCCTAATTTATACTCCTACTCTGCTCACAATATCATCTGTTGTAGGATAAACACACACGAGCACTAAGCATCGAGTGCTTATTGTGATGGTGAGAAATTCTTACTTTTAAAGCCACACTTAAGTTTGCTCACGTAACAGGAATCTAACATGAGAAAATAAATTCTCATTTCAGAAATGCTGAATAGATATCACCTTTCCTAAAATACAGGAATTCATATTCTGGATTTAAGTGAAATGTGCTTTCAAATACATTTCATTTGAAGCCTCATATCATTAGTATGAATGATTGTATTAATTATATACACACAAATAAGTGCATTTACCAAAGAACTTAGTTAATCCTGTCAAAGCTGGAAAAGTCACAGAAATACCATTTTTCCTGTGTACCATCCAGAAGGCAAATATAAGGCACAGGAGGTAATATGATAAAGAAGTGATACTCCTTTAAGACAGTAATTAATTCTAACATTACTTATGGAATGACATATTGCATGACATTTGGAACACAATAAATGCTGTAACTATTTTGCACTGACACTTCAATCTGACAGACTAATATTAAGAAATGTTTCAGAATTATCCTCTGCTTTCTTAAAGCAGTTCCTAAAGCTTGGATCCAAGTATGCATCATAGGTGCTAAAATGTAAGGCTGGAAAGGCTGTATAATTCTCAGCAAACAAAGGTTTTTTTTCCTAAAGCTACACAAGTGAAATGTTAGGTTTTAAATAACTGTTTTCCTGTTACAGATCTCAAATGAGCAGTAATCAGTCAAATGTCATCTTCCCCCAAACCACTGGATAATTTCAGTCATGTCCAAGTTGATGACTACATTATGAGTTAATGTGACCATTTTGAAACTCATGTTTAACATTTTAGAGCTCATAGCTGTGTATGAATGTATTTATGGTATTGCTCCTCCATGCATAAATAAAATGAAAATCTGAGTGCTGATAGGAAGGAGCACTGGAAGGGTTTCTGTTTACAAAAGGCAAACTAACAATAATGAATGAGCAATAGCAAAAAGAAGTTCATTTTGACCTTACCTGATCAACTAACTGGGAGTAGAGATCGTAGCAATTGTCAAAAATGTATTTATAAGTTGAATCCAGGCAGGCTCTTACACAGTCTTTCACCACAGTACTGGCTCGAGGGGGGCTCTGCAATTCCAGGACCTAAGTGAATATTTTAGAAATGGGAGAATGTCAGAATTAGATTGAACAGAAAAAAATCCACGTGTTGAATGTAGTTCTCTTACACAGGATGAAAAATGTTGAAATAAAGCAATGACAAAAATAATTAAAATTGTGTTGAATTAAGGTAGATAGAGTTTAAAGATACATTAAAACACATGCAATTAGATTTAATCACTAAGTTTTATTTGAATTCAAACATTTATATGATGAAAGAGGCAGTTTGCCTAAGATTTAACACCTGTACATCTTAGGGTTTACATTTTATAAGTTTTTATTATTTAGGAAATAATTAAACCATATAATTACATGCTTCCCTTTGAATATCAGCCAAATTGCAGTTATTTACTTAAAGCAAAGGGTTAACCTTTTTATTCCATTTCAGGATACATTAATTCAAACTTTAACTCAATGGATTATTTTAATTCTCTTTATGCAGTTGCCTAATGCAATGGAATCACATTTATTATGACAAAGGTTGCTTTGTGTTTTTCTTTTTTCATTCAGTAATATCAGTGTGTACCATTCCATTCCAAAAATATTTCCATGCTTGACCACTTGGATCTCAACCTTTGGACAGAATAAAGTTATAACTGAGGTGAATATTTATCAGATCTATTTTGCTGCTTGACTTCTGGTTTTATTATATCAGTAGAAAACCATTATTGTTTTCTGTGCCACTCCTAAGGAGCTCAGCTGAGCATACTTTATGTGACTTGACTTTAAACTAATTAAAAAAGTAATTTTTTTGTTTCCTTCAGGAAATTTATTTGTGCAAGTAAAGGACAATACCTTCATCCGAAAAAAAGTAATGCTGGTTAGCAGGTCCACAGTGGATTTCAGATCTTGGAGTCTTTCTGAATTGCTGGCAGGAAAATTATCCTGGAAGCAGGGAAAGAAGGAATCGTGCAAAGTTTGAGCTGCAGGTAAAATCCCTGGTCAGAAACCCTCTAAGAAAATATGGGGTGCTGCTTGGAAGGATTGCAGATGTTCACGTTACCCACATTCTGCCTGGGAGGTAATTAAAGATGAATATCCCTTGGACATGAGTGGGCACAATTTTGATAATGCTCCTGCACTTGAAATATGAATAATTTAAAATTTTGTGATATTCCCAAAACATGAGTGGAGTAAAGTCTGGAAACTGCTGCCAATGAAAATAATTTATGGGTTTTACATAGCACATACATCACTTGTAGGCACAAATGCAGCAGTAAGCTTAATGTAGAAATGATATTTAAATTTTTGCTATGATCTCTGGGTTAACAGACTGATGTGAAGTAGAGTTACTTAAATAAATTCCTGCTAATGGAACATCAGCCTTATGCTACAATGGCATCTGGATAATATTCTTCAAAATGAAAAGATCTTAAGATGAATGTATCTCCTTCCTGAAGAATATGGTCCTAAAAACTCAGTATGTGCAATTTCCACACTCTCTAATGCCTTGGGGGTTCTTTTCACCCCCAAGGTTCTGTTTCTCCTGCAGTTTTAGGAGCAGGCCAGATGAGCACAGAAATCCTCAGTGGGGAGGCTGCCACTCCTAGAAGCTGAAAGGAGAGGCACAGGTGGTGAAGCCCTAAGTTAGGTATTGCCCAAAAGGTTTATTTCCTTCCAAATCCTTTGGGGTCTGATGTTGACTCTAGATAGAACACACTGTACATACCCTGTATTTAGATAAATCAATCCTCAGAGAATTGTGCAACTGATCCAGCAGCTTTATGAACTTTTCTCTCTGTAAAAAGAAAACAAGAATTTGTTGCACTAGAATTTGCAGGTTCCTGTAATTGCTGGGGGTTTAGAACACTTCTTTCCACTCTTAACTTATGTGAAAATCAAATTTTTTTCCATTATTTCATATACAGGTGATGGTTTGAAATACCTGTGTTTCAAGGGCAGGCAATGCATCTCCTTTCACTTTATTTTCCCTTTCTATCTATATTGTATACCTGGAATGCATTGAACACTGTGCAGCTGTGCAATACATTAGTGAGGTCACAAAGGCTTTGCAATGCAACATTTTCCTGTCTTATATTTGTCTTGCAATTGATTAAACTCTTGAATAAAGCACCTCCCCCTTCCTTTAATAAGGAAGAAATTATGATCATTTACAACAGAATTTTGTGCAAAAGTATGACTGGAAATTACACTTCTGAACAGTGGCTTTTGTAGGAGTAAGTTGTACTAATGCTATGCAATTTTTTTTCCTTTCAAATACAAAGATTAACTTGTTATCTTGATAGATGGAGGGGCAATGAGAGTATTTTGCTGCGTGATTTCCAGCTGAGTCGTGCCATTCTCAAGTAATACTAATGAGAGTTTCTAATTACCATGTTAGAACATATTCCATAGTCTGCTGCACAAAACTGAAATCTCAGCCCATGTGAAAGCAGCAGAGCTCTGGAAGGGGCAGGAGCTGATGGCTCTCAGGCTTCACTGATTGTATCTGCACCATCCCTCAAATGTGATCGTCAATAATTTGAAAATAGAGCCTTTGTGCACTGTCTCTCATCAGTGGAGCTCTAACCTGCACCAAACCCCACTAATTTGGCACAGCTCCCTTAAGGGATCAATCAAAAGAGAACTTTTTGTCATGTTATAAATCTGTACTGAAATATTCAGTCAGCCAAATCATTCCCAGCTGTAGCCTGAGGACCTGAATTTGAGATGCTCTTTCTGATGAATGATGTGCAGCTATTCACTAACAAATGCCTTTTGACCCAGGAGAGAAGAATAATCTAATATTCTGCCAGTAAGTCAACTGTTTGAAAAAAGAGCTCCAAATCTCTGTTAGTGATGCCTACTCCTCCTTTCCCATCCCTCTGCTGAACTGTGAACTGGACTGGAATTGCATCAAAGGCAAACTGGCATTAACAGCAGAGAGAGGGCTCAATCTCAGCCCAGTCTGAGGACTAAAGTAGTTCTGATCATTGGAAAAATGGGAAAAAAGGATAAAAAACCCAGCAAAACCATTCTAAATTTCAAAACTTGCATCAAATTCAAAAGTCTAATAAAGCTTCAACACTGAAAGAGAGGACTTGTTTCAACAAAGATATATGAAGCCATTCTTGATTTACTCATCCAAATATATAATTTCATAATCTTGTCTTGAAAATCTAAAATTCATAATTCCTCTATTATTCTAATGCTGGAGAAGAGTAGTAGTGGCTCTAACATTACTTCAAATAAAACTTGAAATTTTGAATCTTAATTTGTATTTAATAAATTTTAATTATGATTAATATTTTATCTCATGTCAATAAATTTTTTTTGAAAACTGTTACATCAAATGTACCTTTGATATCAGCCCCTACAAAAAATCCCTACTAAAAAAAGAAAAAAGAGGGAAGAATAAATTAATTTTTCAGTGTAAGTGTTTGTACTCTGTCTCTATCATGTGCAATACCAGAGCTATGAAGGCAAAGTCTGAATTATTGCTCTGCCCTCCTGCTCGCAATTTCCTGTGAGAGTAGGTGAAGAAATCAGAATAAAGAGTGCATGTATCCTCATTTATGATCATGTTCAAAGACTAGGAAAGTTCACACTACTGCAGTTTGCAAGGCCCACTGCAATAAACCAAAACCTTAGCTGGAGATTTCAGTCCTGTGAATGTGAGCCAGTGCTTTGGACACTCTGTGCCTCACAAGGAGCTGAGCAGCATCTGCTCTGGCTTTTATAATGACTGATTTTAAAGACTCAGGGTAGAATTCTCAAAAGCTAACAACAACCTTTACTCTTTAAAATGAGCAATTAAAAAAAAATCAGTTTAGAAGTTAATATGGAATATACTAAGAAAGAAAAAAAGAGGACTAGAACTGTAAGAAAAAAGAAAATCGACTTACCCCAAAGTTGGTGGCAGCAAAGCGGTCGGAGGCAGATACATTGGTTGCTGCTGTTGTGTGAGCATAGAAAGCATTGATATTGGCCAGCAAAGTGCTCATAACTGCTGGAACCCCAGGGCACATGTACTTAGAGGAGAGACAGGAGAAGTGCCTGCAATTCACACAAACCAATAGTTACCAAAGGGGGCAGGGAATCCACTTCTCCTCCCTTTGTAATTTCCAACTCCAATGATGTAACTTCCAGGCTACCTCCTGGAAAACTGTACAGATGTATATGAGAAAAACCAGACATGTTTGATATAAGTGCCACTTGTTGCACACTGATATTTTCAAACTGGCCACATTAGATTAATATTCAGTACACAAATAAGAAAGAGAATGAGGGGGATTAAGAAAAGATGGTGGTAAAAATGAGTGTACAGTATAAAAGAAAAGGATTAAGAAACTCCAGTCAGTCTCTGGATGACTGAAGGACCTGATCTGGCCACATGCTCCTCTTAGCTGGAGTCTCTGGCTCCTCTCTCCTGTTCCTCCTCAGGAGCATAAGGCAGAGCAGTGTGCTGGGCCTGAACCACCTGGGCACCAATGCCCTTCCAAGAAAAAAATTAACACAAGGTACGACTGAAACCTCCTGCTGAACTTAAGCCAAATAACCTTAACTGTTGTCACTGCCCAAGTCATCTTTCAAGGCATCATTCAAGATTATTTTCCTGTAGGGGCAATCATTAAGTGCTATTATGTGCATTTTACATAACTGAGAGAAACTGCTCAAAACTACACAGAAACCAGAACCCAGCATTCCCAGCTGCTGCCCAAGGAATGGTGTTACCAAAACTTTAATTCACTGCCAGGATTTTCAAGAAATGCTTGTGAAGACTGAAACGTGAATTCAAAAGAACAAAACGGTTCTCTATCCCTCTGCAAAATCTTTCATTATATGTCACATGTTTTCTGTCAAGTAGAAGAAGAATACTTTCCTTTGTAATGAAATACAATAGTGATGTCAGGTGGTTCTCACCAATAAAGGCTACCTTTAAAACAAATGGAAATATCTCCTTATCTACGAGTAACTTTGAGAAATATATGTAGGGACGATCAGAACCAGTTTTCAAAAAATTGACAAAATAATTAATACTTTTACTAATGACTTTTACTGAATTTCCAAAAGTTCCAAAAATTACCTTTAATTTCCAAAATTCTCTTAGTGGACTTAAAGGGCCTTAGTGCATGAGGAGCATCAATCTGGTGATAAAAAGGCACTGGTAACCCCTCAATCTGAGGCACAAGGCAGGCAAGAGCAGCTGTCAGCAGCAGGGAAATACTGGAGATTGTCTCAATTGCCTTCCAGGAACATGACCCTCAAACATGCAAATACTGTTTGGGTCAACTTTTCAAGGTGTCTTCTGTAGGTTCCTCTGACCATTTCACAATGAGCTACCCATGACCTGTACTGAATTATTGTCCTGAAAAATTGGTAAAGACCCAAACTGTACCAATTTTTCACAAGGAAAATTCAAAACAATTGTTATAATTTATATCATTATTGTATCACTGCACTGTTTCACCTGTAATGTGCTTAGTGAAAATTATGATAAAGCATCTGTGACAGATCTTTTTTTCTCTGCATCATTTAATTAAAATCTCTAATGTTCACAGAACCAATTAAGTGCACAATATGGGTCATGACTCTGTGCTGGTAACTCAGGTTATCAGCTACCTGCAAGATACCTGGATTCCTTCCACTCGCAAAATTAATAACTCAAAGTAAACTCCTACCCTTGTTTTTGCAGGTCTTTGAAACCAGCAGCCAATAGCATAAATTATTAACAATTTCTAGTGGGCACAGGATGTCACAGCAACCATCCCTAAGTCTCACATATTTAGAGCAAGTTTGCTCTGCTTCAGTCACAGGGTGTCTCAAACCAGGTCTGCCTGCTCCAACTCTCTTACTGTGCAATCTCCTGACCAACAGACACTGCCTGGGATTCCTCCAATATTTCTGCTTGCATTAATTAGCAAAGAAAGAGGTCTAATTGATGCGATGTACTCATCAGTAAGCAAATGCTATCAATAAAAAATAGTTTAATGGGCGATTTGTGTGCGTTTTCTAATGCTGCCACATTAATTGAAAACTAGCAGGAGAACAAGATGACACAGTTAGTGCCCATTAACCTGCTGGAATGAGAGCTGTGCTGCTGATTGAGAATCATTAGGTTCTACCTGTGGTGACTCTTGCCAGTAAGAAATAAAGATTGTAACAGAGCTTTTATTGCACTTGACTCTATTACACAGTAAAATCAGTTTGCTGATATTATGTGTAATTTCTGCGTCTAGTCAAACACTGTTTCAATACGTGCTCAGGTTTTTACCTTCTAAAGAGAAACAAATTATGTTGAAAGATGAATGACAGAAAAAAGTTACTTTTTCTTCACTGCAGAGTGCGGCTTAATATGTGCAGGTGAATAAAGTTCTAGTATGGTTCCTTCTAGATATTGAATTTACAGCATAAGCTGCCATCAATCACCACAGTCATAAAAATAAAGGCAAGCTGGATCATTGTGCTGTTATTCTACCTTTTTTTTCTGTTTTCTGTGATACTTGTTTTCCTCCTCTCATCTCACACATCCATGCTTGTACTTCTGGGAGTTACCTGTACCCCTTGTGTGGTTAACAGTGGCTGCCTGGCTGCCATCCCTCACAAAAACCAAAACATTCTCATCTGAACCATGTCAGAATGGCTGGAATTGTCTCATTTTCTTTTCCTAATACAGACTCCATGAGGAGTGGAAGAATAAAATAATCATAAGAAAGAAGAGTGGATTATGTAACCTATACAGTCAAGACTTCAAAGAGCTGTAATTACTGCAGCAGAATCAGTCTTTTTGTTGCATTTTGCTTTGGGTCCATGGTTGTTTGTCTATGCATGTGAATTCCACATTTGGTAACTTAAAGTAGATTTCTTTGCTCAGGAACTGTGCAGTCGTAATCCATCCATATCTTGAGAGTAAAACACTCCTTCTAAGTCAGCATCTTTAGGGAAAAGGTGTCTGCATTTATCTCATAAAAATGTGGAGATGTTCCTATCTCCAGCAAGAGATGCAACCACACCTGAATTCTTTCTCCTTCTAAGTGTGGTGAGAAAGGTCTCACTGGGGACAATGCTAGAGCAGATGTGTGATATCTTCTGGGTTCATTCCACATGCCACTATGAGGGTATTCAATGTATTTAGCAAATCAAGACTAAATTCTTGAAATATTACTTCTGTGCTCTAAAGGAAAACATATGAATAAATATTGAGGGCCAGAAGGAAATCTTCAGGATTTATTTGGGGATCATGGATGACAAAGCCACCATCATGAACCAGAAATGACAGAGAAGTGGGATTGTTTATTGCTGTAGTGGAACAGGATGCTAAATCACTTCTGACAGAGGTACTTTAGAGAAGCTTAATCAGGTTTATGTTGTGTAGAAATGCAGAAAGGCCCATGTTCCTACTCCAGCATGAGCCATCTATCCATACTTAAAAGGGTCATGAGTGCCTATCAGTAAGTGGCATTGAAACTTTATACAGTATCTAATTTTAAAACAAATATGAATAATAAAATTACATTCAGACAAAGAGAGCACCTCATTAGCAGCATCCTAGAACTCACCTAGCCTGATGAAGTGCAGATGTGCTCTGATGTCTGGATCCCGGGGTATTAAAGCTCAGTCAGTTTTGCATTTACAAACACAAACATTTTAATTTCCAATGTTACCATGAGACATGCAGTAGAAGTACTCTGCAACCAGACTCTCAGGCAAAAAATGCTTACACAATATTCCTCTGGGCAAAGTGATTACATTCAAATTCTCTCTCTGCCGTGTAGTAGAAAATTGCTTTTGTTTTAGTGGGAGATCTTTGTTACCAAATGCAATCTGATAATTCTATTTTCCAAATCAAGAAGCTGTACATTTTCTTCCAGCCACTAAAATTGTTCCAGAAGAAAAAGGTAATCTCATAAAAAGAAATAAAACCTGCAGGTAACAGTCAAAAAGAAAATTCCTCATGACAAATAGACTTAGTGTCTTCACTACTCTTCTCCCCAAAGACTGAATGCTCTGAGACACGTCTGCAGATGAATCAGCAAAACAATGTACATAAATATATATTCTTGTCCAAGTATTACTTGAAATTATATTCATCACTGATTTTATTCTGAATTTAAACAGGCTGGGGCTGTCCCCTCAAAAAGGCAGTGCTCATTATTGACATGCAACATTTCAAAATATAAACGGATGTAGGTATGGAAACAATGAAATCTTAGCTTTTCTTTCTTGTGACTACCAATCTTGAATTCACTCTCTCATTACATCTGCCTTCAGATACCTACTTTGCACTCAACAACATCAAGGAAATTTGGGGGAAAAGGTATAAAAGAAAGCAAGCACAAACAGAAGACAAGGCAAAATAGGTCAGTTAATTTAAAATGTCGTTTGGAATATTTGACTAAGGACTCCTGAAAAACGTGTTGGAGTACTTGTCCAGCTGCATATTAAAGTGCAGACTAAATTTGCTTACTTTTCATGAATATCTGTATGTAATGTTATTTACTGAGATAAAAAATAAAGCATCTTCTTTATATAAAAATATAACCTGTCAATTTCTACCACTTTTAAGTAAAAATATTTTGTATACTCACATCAGTTATATTGCTATTTTTGCAATGCTTTGCAATGCTACTTTTGCAATCTTAATTTCCGAAATCAGTTTCAAGCTTTTTCTGGAAAATTTTGCAGTACTTGAACACATCAAGAGATGTGAAGAAAAACAAAATTCAAAATAATTTTACAGTTAAGGTTGCCTGTCAAAAATATACCCACGTTATACTGAGATAATCAACTACTGGGGCTATAGTTAAGACAAAATTAATGCTAAATCAGTCCTTTATTTCTTATGCAAATCGCTAATAACAGCCCTCCTTTGGCATTAATAGCTCTTAACAATTCATTTCTGTCAAACTTTGAATTAATTTTGGTACACAGCAGGAACAACTCTATTACTAACATTTTGGTAAAAACGCCACACCATTTAAAATCAAGTCATAAAACTGTAATACCAGGATAACTTAATAAATGACATGACAACCACACAGAGCTGCAGAGAAACTAAACACAAATACTCAGGAGAGTCAACACACAAATTCCTCCATATGTAGGTTAAATATAAAAAAGAGGAACTTTCAAGTTTAATTAATTATTCTGTGCAATGCTGTGTAAGTTCCTAGAAGGAAGATCATTAAAAATGTATAAAGTACAAAATATGTTCCATACCCTTCTACCAGATGAACAATACAATAATTCACAGCTACATAAAGTGAAAGACAGGCTCATTGCAATAGGAGGTCATGTAATTATATACTGCAATAAAAAGAAAACTTCAGATTTTTATGTAGCTTCATACATTATAAGACACTTCTTTTTAGGAGTTGAGAAGATGCAAAAAAATTAGAGATATTCTGATTAAAAATTCCACAATATCAGGTTTCTATAAGGAAAAAAGTCTGTATTTTTTTATTTTGAGGACTGATTTTGAGCCCTCTGCTTTTCTACAGCTCCAGCAGAGTATAGTGATGCTCACCAGAAACCTTTTTGCTGGATAAATTGAATAAATCTCTCACATCTCCAGGCCTCTGAGCTCTGTGGTGCTGTGCTCTAAGGTGCTCAGAAAGGCACTTCTGAAGGGGTGGTGTAGTGACAGGTCCTAGTGCTGTGTAGTGATGGGTCTCAGTGCTGTGTAGTGATGGGTCCTAGTACTGTGTAGTGATGGGTCCTAGTACTGTGTAGTGACGGGTCCTAGTACTGTGTAGTGATGGGTCCTAGTACTGTGTAGTGATGGGTCTCAGTACTGTGTAGTGACAGGTCCTAGTACTGTGTAGTGATGGGTCTCAGTACTGTGTAGTGATGGGTCTCAGTACTGTGTAGTGATGGGTCCTAGTACTGTGTAGTGATGGGTCTCAGTACTGTGTAGTGACAGGTCCTAGTACTGTGTAGTGATGGGTCTCAGTACTGTGTAGTGATGGGTCTCAGTACTGTGTAGTGATGGGTCCTAGTACTGTGTAGTGATGGGTCTCAGTACTGTGTAGTGACAGGTCCTAGTACTGTGTAGTGATGGGTCTCAGTACTGTGTAGTGATGGGTCTCAGTACTGTGTAGTGATGGGTCCTAGTACTGTGTAGTGATGGGTCTCAGTACTGTGTAGTGACAGGTCCTAGTACTGTGTAGTGATGGGTCTCAGTACTGTGTAGTGATGGGTCTCAGTACTGTGTAGTGATGGGTCCTAGTACTGTGTAGTGATGGGTCTCAGTACTGTGTAGTGACAGGTCCTAGTACTGTGTAGTGATGGGTCTCAGTACTGTGTAGTGATGGGTCTCAGTACTGTGTAGTGATGGGTCCTAGTACTGTGTAGTGATGGGTCTCAGTACTGTGTAGTGACAGGTCCTAGTACTGTGTAGTGATGGGTCTCAGTACTGTGTAGTGATGGGTCTCAGTACTGTGTAGTGATGGGTCCTAGTACTGTGTAGTGATGGGTCTCAGTACTGTGTAGTGATGGGTCTCAGTACTGTGTAGTGACAGGTCCTAGTACTGTGTAGTGATGGGTCCTAGTACTGTGTAGTGATGGGTCTCAGTGCTGTTAAAAATGCTTTGCACTATTTACAGGTAGTATGGAAGTTCACTACAGCCACTGCTGTTGTTCTGCAGTCTTGGAAAATGGCACAGAGCCTGTGAAACCCTGTCCCAGTTGCATCTGGAACACTGGGGGTCTTTCTGAACCATTCCATGTATCAGTAACATCAGGATTAAGGAATGCACTGGCAGTAATACCAGTGACAGCTGATAAAATGCTCACACCCTAAAGCCACTGCAGATGAGAAGCACCTCAGTGAGAGTCAGACGGACAAACAGGATAAGATTTAACGTCAGCAATGGAAGAGGAATGGTGAGTGAAACCACAGAGGCTTCCCCCAGGCTGCTGAAGCACAGCAGAGGCAGCCCTGGCAGTACTCACGTCATGGCCTGGTAAATGTACTCGATTCCATAGCGCATGGCAAACTCATCCACGATCTCCTGCGCGGCGTCATCGAAATAAACCTTCCATGCCTCATCCCCCCTCACCTCGGGGATCCTCACCACCCCGTTGGACTTCACCTCCGTCAGGTAATGGAACAGACTCTAGAGGAAAAAAGGGTTCCAAACATGAAACTTTGGCTTTAAGAAGCATTCTGAAAATGTGTCCTTCATCCAGGCATCAATAAGTCAATTGTTAGTCTGTTTTTCAGTTGTTTTCCCAAAGGCTGCCTCAAACTACAGCAGAGTTGTGATTCAGCACATTGTATCTCCTTGATATAGTCCTGTCCATTAACTGGCACAGAAAGACTACAACATAAAATACTGCAGAAGCTTCTCATTAATATGCCCCTGTTAATGAATGGAATTGTGATGTTGTAATACTTATTAGAGAGTGTTGCAATTTGAATTGTATCTGTGACCAATAAATTTCAAATTCATCGTTTAAGTCCTTAAGTTACAGGGAGCTAACAGAAATACTGCAGGTGCCTCTCTGTGCAATAAAGCTCAGGTTTAGTACCCTTGGAAGCAAAACTAGGATCTGACATTCATGGCATAGAATTCTGCTCAGATTGCCTAGCTCCATATGTGTTCACAAATTCCACAACTCCATATGTATCCACAAAATCCAGCAGATTTCATATTCTATTTTCAGTGATTGAAAAAAATCCCCTAAAACTCAAAGTGCTTTCAATTTTGGTCATTAGCCCATAGCTGTCTCTTGGATTATCTTAAAGCACATGAATATTGTCATTTATTTCATGCATTTGCATTTGCAGTTTCAGGTCAAAATCTATCAGCACAAATGCCCCAAATATCTGATTTTACAAACGGTGAACAATGGGATTTTGTGGCTACATGCTAGTGGTGAACTTTCAGCCATGTATTAACCATCAGCTTTCAGAAACTACTTGTATTTCCAGAATATTTCCAGAATTTCTACATGGACCACTATTAGAAGGAAGAGTAATTAATTACAAAGAAAATCTTTCAGAAGACACACCTATTTATCAGTGATAATTTTTTTTCAATGTTGACAAAAGCAAACTAGATAAAAGGCAAATTAGATTTTTTAATATCTGTGTTTCTCCTTTTTCTCACTCTCCAAAATATGAATTACTGTAAAACAAAAGAAATCCCTTACAGTATACTTCTGTAATACACAGAAATGTTTGTATATTCCTGATGTTAGCAGTCATGTATCAAAGTGCTAAATCATAAAACAGTACAGGGAGAGTTTATCTGCTCAAGCTCTTCTGCTAGCACCTCCTGGCAGCAATGATGTGTTTGTTGCTCTTATGTTATAATTCTACCCTTGCCTCTGATCCTGATACTTCCTCAGCAATACAGAATGGGAAATGTAAAATAAACTTGTCCTGAAGTACAGCAGCAGTTATTTGTTTGAGTGTTCTGTAGCCCTTTTCCTTATCCATGTATTTGAGCAGTAATTTCTCTCCTGTAACTGTAACTTTCCCAATGTACCTCGTGTAGACAGGTGTACTGCACGTGATAGGGAGCAACCTTCTCCTCTCCTTCGATCTCCACATTGATTTTCAGTCTAATGGCTCCAGAGACAGCCGATTTATCTGTTCTCTTTTCTGGAGAGAGGAAAAATAATACATTAGTAACTACCAAGAACACATGTATGCCATATGAAAAGCTTTCATAAATCATTCCAGTTTAATCTTTTGAAATCCAGGGAGTTCTGCTGCTGAAAATGAGAAGGTTTTTTAGAACCTCACATATGGTTCAGGCACAAAACAGAATATCTATGAAGAAAAGAATCCTTGTTATTTTATCTCCCATATTCAAACAAGGCTGCATAGCTATTTATTTACTACTTTCCCCTTTCCAATTTTAATTTTCTATCTGATATCTGTACTAATTATTATTATTTTCCTCTAGTTAGGAAGACTTTACCAACACTCTGGACTACTCTGGCTGTGATGGGTAGATGTCCACCAAAGCTGCTCCATCACCTCCCTTCCCCTGCTGGACAGGGCATAGAAAATCTAATGAAATCCTCATAGGTCCAGAGAGGGATGGGGAACAGATCACTCATCAATTACTCCCATGGCCAAAACCAGGCTCAGCTTGGGGGAAAATCCTTTAGTTACTGGGGAAATCCGAGTAGGATAATGAAAAAATAAACTCAGACCCTAAAACACACCTTCCCCTCACCCATGCCTTCTTCACAGCTTTACCTCACTCCTGATTGTTCTCTACCCTTCCCTAGCAGTGGCACAAGGGGATGGACAGTGGGAGTTCTTTCATTTTCAAATCAACCTGAAATGGTTAATATTTTAAAAGGCATACATTGATACCAAACCTACATATTTTGAAGTCACAAAGTTAAAGACAGTAAGACTCTACATAAATTTATTTTTAAAAATGAGTAAAAATCATACCTAAATTATACCATACATCCATTTCTCCACTCAGTGTTCTTACTTCAATGATTGTTTGCCCAAGGAAGTCATCTGATTCCTTTTTGAAATGCTGTTTTACTCTAGATTTGATATCATCATCTTCATCCCATACTCTGACTTTTATTCTATCTGTAGAGTTATGACATTCACTGTAAAAACAAACACAAAACACAAAATGTGAGTGATATATGAACTATATTACTCTGCACTGCTGTCTAATTCATTAAACTCCATCTCCACACACTTGCTTAACTGCACCAAATGTCAAAGCACAAACAACCTGCAACATCCAGAGGAATAAAAGGCCATCCCACAGTGCCAGGGACAAAACTGTGATTACTCTATAGATGAGAATTACTACATATAAAGAGAGTAACTTGAATGAATTATATATACATTGAGATTGTATTTAGGAATGTCAATTTTTATTGACATTCCTAAATGCTCATTAAAATTTAAAATTTGAAATCCATGCCTCTTGATGCTATCATTTAATAAATATCTTAGGAAAGACACAGTTAGGTCAGATTTATTTGTTTAGGAATGCCATGTAGTATACAGTAAATTACCAAAGTAGTATGGAAGAATACATAAAGCAAGAAAAAATTAAAGAGTATTTCCAGTGTGTGTCAGGAAGCTTTTGTTAAAAACCAAGAAGTATGCACAAACATCCCAACAAGAAAAGAAAGGCAATCAGAAAAACCCAGGAAAATAAGTATCTGCTTTCTTAAAAAGATACATTGATGTTCAAGACCTCCATTCTGTGGTAAGGAGAAAGAGTAGGGGCCATGCCACTTTCTATAAAAATTCTTGTAAATTTAAGTGGCTTTAACCCCTCCTGGGTTGAGGGGATTTGAGGAACTGCTGATGTATGAAGGAATGAGCTGCCTTCACTTGCAGTCTGCAGAGCACACAGTGGAGAAAAAATGTTAGTCCCAGCTGCACCCTGCATTTATTTGCACAGAAATGGAAAAGAAACTCTATTCCTGCTTAGTCCTGTAAGGCACAATGAGGATTGTTTGCTTTTCACTGGTGATGGCTTTTGATGACTTGATTGGAACATCCCAGCACTGACTGCAGAGGTTTGGTTACTGAAAAATTTCCTGCTGTTTGACCAGTCCAGAGCTGGCACCAGTTAAATCCATACCATACTCGTGCATCCATACACCTATGTTTTCAATGTCCATTCACTGATGCTACAGAAATATTTTATATATTACATATCCTTGTTTATCTTTAAATATGACTTTGAAGTGTAGCAGCAAATTTTCATCTTCCGCAGGGCCTTACTTTGACACTTGATTAAGAGGTATTACTCCAATTCTGTTAAAGCATTATCACTGCTTAGTGATCTGTCTCTGTTTTCAGTGTTAAAACAGTAATACTCCAACTTATCTTCCAAGCAGCACCCCTCAGGGGTATTCTAAGAATTAATTAGTGGTGGTAATGGGCTTTGGAAGTATAAAGTGCTATAAATGATATTATTACTGTCAAGGCCAATCAGACACTAAAAATAGCATGCACAGCTTTTACTCTGCCACACTGTGATATTCAGTGTCACAGAAATCCTTGTGTCTGTCTGTATTTCAGATTTTAACTCTGCAGATAATTCTGGTAATTAAAATGCACATTGTTCTGTGATTAGCAAAACTAATAAAGTGCAGTTCCCTTTTGTCTTATGACTAGCTTTCCCTGACATCCAACCAACCACAATCACCTAGTGAATCTTCTCCCACAGTTGGGGTTTTCAGAAATTTCCCCTTCATGTGAACTCCTGGTATCTGTTACAGGGTGAGCTCATACTGAGCACAGTGAGGATCTCATCTCTTTCTGACCCTGTATTGTCACAGAACATGACAGACACATTATTTGGCAATCTGTGAAAATTTCTCTGACTCTGATCACAAAGTTCAAAAGCTGTTGGGAAAGACATAGAAAATACAGGAAGATAGAGATGGATCAAATAAACATTGCTGCTTTAAGAAACTAGGCTAAACACAGAAACCATTTAATTCTCCTGAAATGTAGGGCTAAGATACTGCTTAACATTGCTGAAGTCCAGGATTGCATTTAGCTGTGCACCCAGCAGAAATAAGTGACAGGGAGATCTGTCACTGGGGAGGTGTCTGTGTGACCCTCATCACCATACCTGTGCTTTTCACAGAAATCTTATTCCTGCTTTGATTCTCTGGCAGATGCTGCATATAAAAACTCATTGTGTACTTCAGCACAAACATTCTATTTTTATTCTCCTGAGACAACATGACTTTTCCTCTGATATACACTTAGCTGATTAAGGAATATTCATTCAGATGGTCAGGATGACTGTACTATCCCTGGTATCTGTGGTTGTCCCCAGCAACCTTTTCTCCTTTAACCTTAGGTTAGTGAAACCCGGTGAGACCTGGCACAACCAATGTGTGAACTCCTGTTCACCTTTGTGTCCAAACTTAGCACAGAGTCAGTTCTGCTACACTTGTAAAGTGCCTGAGCAAAACCACAAAAATAGCATGGATTTGTGTTTAAAAACTGAAGACTGGATGAGCAAACATTTCCTGCTGGCCTGCCCTGTGGCAGTGTGACTGCAGGGAGTCACTGCTGGTCACAGAGCTGTCTGTCAGTGACCCCCTCCCCTGCCCAGACTCAGAATTGCACTATGTGAGGACATGCACATCCTGCTTTGGAACCTGGCACTGCCAACACCTGCCCAGGAGCTCTGGGTGTAAATCCTCCTTCTGTTCACTCCAGGAAAATCAGCCCAGGGAATTAAAGGCTAGACAACATATGCTAGTTTCAGTGTTCCTCTTCTAGCCACTCTGCTCTATATGCTCAGTAAAAGCATTCACAGAAGTGTGATACAGCAAGACAAGAAATGAATTTTTCTCTAGCACACAGAGAACAGGTGCTGATGCTTCTGAAAACTAGAGAAATTGTAGTCTATTCAGAGATGCAAGACAGATGAGACAGTTTCAATAATTTACTAACAATCTGGTGATATTACATTACTTCTGCATTTCCAGAATACCACACAGACATGAAATAATCCTCATAGAATTCCAGCTTATTTTAATGGCTAGAGTAATAAAAATGAAATGATAAAGTATCTTTACAATAGCACCCCAATGTAAATTTAATATTAGATGCACTGGCATGACCTAATTGTCCATCTCCTCTAAGAGATCTGCACCAGTGTTAGAATGACAGCTGTGTGATACTGTGCTACCTTCAGTAAGTTCAGGAAGCCACTTACTGCTTTACAACCCCTCATGTTTATTATTATTCCATTACTGCAAGCCAGACCCAGATCCATACCATGCCATGTCCACTCTGTCCTGAGGTTCTGTGTTCACAGTTCCATGGTCCCTCAGGATCTCTCTGCCAGAACTTCAGTAGCCCCACTTTGGCAAACTCTTTCTGAAGTCTGATTTAAACCTCCCTAAATGTCATTTGTGGCTATTACTTCTTGTTCTACTATAACAGTAAGCATGGAATATAGATTATTCCTTTCCTCTTTGCAGGAGAAAGGATGTGTTTAAAGACATCCTTACCTCCACTACTTGTCTCTTCTCTAGTCTGGACAGTCCCAACTCTTTAGCAGTGTTGTCACGGGCCATGCTTTCTGATAAAGTAGAATGAGACTAATTATGCTTTTTCTTGCATTATTTTACTCTGTCATAACAAAAAGAGAGTTGTATAAAATTAATCTGGATTGACAGCAGTTTGAAAAAAAAGACTCAGACCATGCATGCTGTACTCTGAAACTAAAAACATTATTACTAAATAAACAATTTATCATTGGAATTGCTCCTAGAGGTGGCTCTCTTGATTTGGACTGAGGCTGTGAGATACACTTATTTTAATTGCCAGAATGTCTCTCAGAAACTTGGCTGATTATTGAAGATTTTTTAGAATGGATGAATCTAGTAAACTAATGTGTAGATTTTGTTATTCAATTGGTTTTATGTAATTTAATTCTCCATTATATACTCTTGCTTAGGAAGCAATCCGTGAGCTATTTGAACAATTCTGGCAAAACTGTGTGAAGATATCACTGCAAACTGGAGCACTGTTTAAGCAGTTAACCAATCACGTTATCTTCAGGTACAGTGAAGACCATATTTTTAAATGTCAGTTCAGCTCATCAAGAATGTATTAAAAAAACAGTTGAAAGGGACTTTGGTAATGTCCTCTTGGCCACTGAAAGTAAATATTGCTTTAAATGAATCCACTAATTGTTTATTTAAGAATAAATAATGTGTGACCGCTACACTTTAAAGTAACTCTAAAGAAAGGACATCTACCACTGGATGAATGAAACCAGTTTGAGCAAACATTTTCAGGCATTGAAGGCAGCAATATAAACCCAATGAAGATATTTCTTAGAGCCCTTAAGCTTAGCGACAGCTAAAATAGGAAAAATAAGTAATGTAAAATAATCATCCAGTTCTTTGAAAGGCCTCAGTTTTATACAGTAGTGTCTGAGGTATTTATGAATGGTCAGAGGAAATGTGGTGCCTGCAAAGTCAGCAGGGCAATTTGGGGTGTGCTGGCCTAGACAACACTGTCAGACATTCTGTATTTTAGTAACCAACTGTCAAAAATAGTCAAGGAAAGAATGAGACTAGACTTTTATTACAGTGTATCAATCTAAAGGTTTCTACAAAGCTGAGAATATAGAGCCAAAATATATCCTCCTGCAAACACAAAAATGAAAATGCAGTCCCTTTTCCTGTACCAGATGCCACACTCAACCAGAAGGAGAAGGTGACAGCTCTGCAGGATTCTCCCTTTGCTCTGGCATTGAAAGAAACTCTCCTGTCACTGATGTTTCACTGAACAAGCCCCCAAGACTTCTCTGTTACCTCATTTCTAATAATGCAGGAGAAAGGATCCAAGTCCTCAGCACCTGTGTTACATTCACTGAATGAACATCTGCTGCCTATTTACTTCTCTGCCTTGTGCACAAACAGCTCCATTTCAGTTTTGCTTTATGAGGGCCCTGTTAAACCTGTGCCAGTGTCCCATGGGCATTTTAGCAGGGTCAGAGTGCATTCTGTAAGGAACCCTCTCACTGTCCCATGCAATCCTATCTGGGATATCCAGATATAAAAACAAAAGAACCAGAACTCTGCCCTCCCTCCATGTGGTATGACAGAGCAAAAGCACAGTGGGAGCCAAGGTTTTTTCCAAGCCCTTGTTTTGCAACAGATGGGAAGACCTATAAACATGTTTTGGTATAATAAGTATAAGACTGTAAGATTTTTGAGACATCTTATTTCTGCATTTTATAATTTAGAAGTTATAATGATGGTTAACATTAGATTTTAAACAGGATTTAAATGTCAATTACCAATAATAGAGCCTAATTGAAGTAATACATCCTGAGTCAATTAAATAGCTATATTGATTTACTTTAGATTTAATCTTCTGGTTAAATATTTAGAGTTTATTTAATATAATTTATAAATTCTCATGTACTTTCAGTTGAAATCGAAAGCGTCAAATAAGTCAAGGACATTATTTCAGAAAGCACATGTACTATAAAGATGTTGGAAAACTTATTCAATGCAAAGCAGCTGCTCAGGAGGTTCATGCTACAGTAAGGTTTGGGAGCAGAGTAGAACTATTATTCCTAGGACAGCAGATGATGGTAATATTTAGTGCTGGAAAAAAAAAATAGAATATTTTCAAGTTTCCAGGGATTTCATTATAGCCCTGCTCATGTCTTTGAGAAACTACATTCAACAAACTTCCTACAAAATTTGCTGAATTGCTCATCCAATTTTTGACATGACACAATACCTACAATTAAAATGCAAGAAAGTAATTAATCTCATACTTTTGGTCACTCAAAGCCATTTAGTGAGGTATGACACTTCAAATGTCACAGAGTAAAACAGTTAACTCAAGAAGAAAACACCTTCTGGATAGTGGAAGCTTGTGAAAAGTTTCTAGGTGTCTGTTTTCTCTGAATTACTCATTTATTTCTAATAGAAGTGTTTGAAACTGCAAACAGAATGGCATACACCCTTTAATTCAGCTGCATTCTCTAGTACCTTTTCCAGACAAATAGAACCAAAACTCTTCCAAACTCTACTGAAACATGAACCTCCTCCTCAGTAAGGGAGCAGATTTTGGTCAAAACCCAGGGAAGTCCTAGATAATAAGAAGGTAACGATGTTCTGACACTGCACCTTCCTGAAGAAATCAGGGCTCTATTTTAAATGCCTGAGCCCTCACAGAAATTGTCTGCACAGTTTGCACAGCTAGGAATAGTGAGAGCTTCTCCCCTGTTTCTGGGAGGAATAAACAATGCCATCAGACACTCCACATCTGAATTCTGGACAACACTCAGCCTTCTAAAGGTCTGGACCTTACAAACACACCAGCTCTGAGCCTGGAGCACACCAGTTACTGCCCAATCCCCAGTTACACCCCAGAGCATCACAGTGTCAAATAAAACCACACTGACCTGCCATGGTCAGCATCTGGCACATAAGAAAGCATTTCTAATGACTTGGTATGTAAGGTTGAAGTATGAAAACTATTACCTAAGTTCCCTTAAAGATTAATTAGACACCACCAACAGATCTAAAAAAAGACTTAATTATAAGCACACAATCACTGTAAGATAAAGCCACAATAAATTTTGATGTTCTCTCCATTCGGAAGTTGCTAATTTCATAATTCTGTGAATACACATAGTACAGACAAAGCATATTTTCAAATTAAGCCAATATTTCACTTGGTAAAGTTACATTACCTAAATGTAGATTAAAAAAATAATATCAACAGCATTTTCTATACTTACAAATAGAATTTTTCATCCCATACTGGATTCAAGTTTCCAAAAATGGTTTTTGTTCTTCGCTTGTTTTTGCCCACTTGCACAGTAACATAGGGGTCACTGGAGCCAGTTTTGTCCTTAGCCTGCAAGCCCTGAGCACAAAGAACTGCAGCAAAAGGAGAGAAATGTGCCTTAGGCCTCAGAGCCTTTATTGCCAAGAGGTAAATAACAATGACAACAGCAAGGAAACAAAGGCCTCAGAGTGAAGGATCCTGCAGGAAAGGTCTCTGGATTTTCCCAGTGTCTGTAACTCTGGAGACTGAGAAGGTTTGTGTAACCCTTCTGGACTGTATTGTATTTTAAAATACAGTTTAACAGAGTAATAAATACAAAGATTCACCCTGAGTGCCAAACAATGATTGATTTTGCACACATAATTCAAATACTTTTCCCAAATTTGGTTTAATCAAAATAGCAAGGAATGTTGTATAACTTGAGTCTGATAGTTCCCTACAGTTCCCCTCCCTCAAATAAATGAATAAAAATTTCCAAAATCTCTTCAAAAATTCAAACCAACATTTCCAAAATTAAACCTCCAATAATATAAAAAATATGCCCTGTGGCTCATGGAACTAAACACGAGGAGCATGGCTATCATTTGTCATTTGTTCTCTTAGGAGATGAACCATGATTTTTAGAATACTTTCTGTGCTATCACAGAGAGGGTGACAGTTCAGATCAACTATCATCCCCTGTTTATGTATTTGCTATCCTTTCTGACAGCTAATGTGGGTGTACAGTTAATGGGTATGAATTAAGTGGCAAATAGAAATACATAGAATTTGAATTTCCATCATAATTCATAGAAGTGGAAATCTCAGGAGAAAGCAGAACTCTCAAGGAGCAGCTACCAAAGCCAGAGAGCTGCAGCTGAAGCCCTTGCTCTGGCTCTTCCCATTCAGCAGCAGCTGCCTTTGTTATTTTGCACGGATTATTTAAATCACCTGAGTGGAAACATTTAGTTAACATTCTCAAGTGTCAATCATTTTGGATAATGAAGCTCCCTTGGTGTGCTCAGAAAAATGATTCCCTAAAAATGGCACCTTGCTCAGCAGATCAGCTTTTGGTGAGGGTTCAGATGTATGTGCTGACTGCAGTGAAAGAAGTAAAATTCTGCTCGTCTTTAACACATCTCATTTCTGAAAACACTCTTAGGAATAAAATTGCATATTTTGTCTTCCACATTCACTCTAAATCCCCAGGGAAACTTTCAGAAGACAAGGAAGTATCCCTCTCCTGTTTAAGCAGTAGAATTAAGAGACAGACTGGCAAAAGTGTTCAAGGATTAAATTGTATGTATTATCCTGGCTTGAACACAAGACAGCCTTCAGTGTTCTTTAGAGGTAGAACTAAAAATAAACATATGAATTAAATATGTCCCTAGTGCTTGGTGACAGTCCCAAAACTGCAAAATTATTCTTCTGAGTTTCATGCACCAGCACTCAGCCTTCAGAATGGCCTCTGTTTATGCTGAGGTTTTAATTCCAAAGCTGAGATGTGGGAGTCAGAGGAGTGGGTATCTCCAGGAGCAGCCAGGCTAATGCAATTGGAAGCCATCTGGAAAATGTTGGAGTGAGCAGAATTATGCAACATCAGCATCACTAAAATGGAACACACCCTTAGTCAAGAATGTGAATGGATAATGAGTTTCAAACCAATGGCACCTGGAATTGGAAGCTCAAGTGTTTTGAGCAAAGCCTTTTTTTTGGTGAACTTGAATTCTTGCATTTGGTGGCAAAAGGCTCATCATTAGCACAGGAGATACTGGTAGGAGGCACAGGAGATACACGATTTTTACTCGTCTTCCTGCCTAAAGCAGTAGAATATAAAGTGGTTTTGGCAACTTAAAACTCAACTCTTGCAGTTGGCATCCTATAAATTCAACTGCTTGTAGATGCACCAAAGTATGCACTTGAACACACAGTCTAGCTCTAAATACAAAAAAGTCTTGCTCCTGAACTAGAGGAATAGAAAAGAAAGAGCTCTTAGAACACAGAAAATTACCTGTGATAGTTATTTTTGCTGACCATTTGGATGTTCCATCCAAAACACTTTGTTTTGCTGCTTTTGTATATTGCACAAAATCTTCTTTAGAAATATTAAACATTTCCTGGATTACTTCAAACACCTCTGGTCTATTTTTCTCTCTAATCTTCATTCTTTCCTTCATAGCACTGATAATATTCTGTGTTTTGTCTTCTGCACCATGTTTGGAACTTTTCTCAGCTGCTCCTGAAATGAGAGAAAAGGAGACCATTGTTATTGAAAATTAATTTTGTTTTTTTCCACTTCTAGGGTCCCCAGCCTACTCTTGGTACAGCAGTTCCTGAAGGAGATCTTCGTTTCACCTGAATGATATCTCAAATATATTCTTTGTGATATCTAAAATCATCAGTTGATTTAGTTTAACGTGAGGGGTTAATATTCAGCTTCCATCATTATTATGTATTATATAACAATTATTTATTAAACCAATACTATTCAGTGCCAATCAGTACTGTGGAAACATCTCAACACGTGTATTGAGCAGTAAGAACAAATTTGTGACCTCAAAACTCAATCATCAGACACTACAGCTGTGGTATTAAACTTTTTGGAAAAGATAGCCCTCCCAAGAAAATCATATATCACAGGTCCAGAGCAGAGAGGGTCCCTCTCCAGTAAAATGGTCATTACTGATCATTTCAGTCAGTCTATAAGGATGGTAGGAGAGATCAAGGGACATTATCTGTGTGAGAATACTTCTAGATTCTGTTAGCCTGTGCTGGCATGTCAGGCAGAAAATAGGTGATTTACTGGGGTCATCAAAACCACTACAATGTTTATTGCTTTAAATTGGGGGAAAAAAGAGATTTTAAGGAGACCAAGTTGTTGCAGATCTTACTCACAGTTCTTTTCAGAAGTGCTCTGGAGAGATTTCTCTCTCTAACAACTGTAACTGATCTCAGAAGCCCTTTCAAAAACAAAGTCAAGTTCACCTTATAAAATGTTCTTTTTCTGTCAGAAGAAAAGGTTTCTGATCAATGTCTCAACAATATACTCTTGAACAAACCCCAAAAATCAGACTTGCAGTTGAGTGTGAGAAAACAAACATCAGACTTGTATGATCAGAATGGTAGGAAGCCAAAATTTAAATTCCTACAGTGCTAACCAGGCTATTTCAATTCTTGATGAGATTAACATATAAAACAGGATAGAAAAACACAAAAAAAATGATAATCAGTGACACACTGCCACTTGCTATAGGCATTGCTGAATTTTGGCTCATGTCAAACACTACTCAAAGGCTTTGGCACTGAATGTCAGAATCATCATTATCATTAGCAGCAGTGTGTACTCCTCTCTCCCAAAGAGTCATGGAGACATCATCCAACCAGCCATCCTCAGACCCTGGGAGGATTAAAGTATTATTGCTCCCTTTAGAGGGTTAGTAAGATTAAAACAAAATAACTCTGAACACTTCGTTATGCAATTATAACTCAGATATTTCAACACTGAAGAAGCATAGAGTTCCTTCTTTACAATATCATCAAACACCAATATGTTCTTTTGAAGGAATTTCTGTTGAGGCACTCAGCTTGCAATGGCTAAAGAAGAAATTATAAACTCTGTAGAGCTGGAAAGTATCATTTTTCAGAGTAAGAGTTCAGTGAAGTCTTACAAATCAAATATTACATGCTTTGTTTTCCTCAGTTTTCAATGTGTCTGAAGGTTTCTTAGCACACTGGAGGGCAACTGATAATTATATATATAGAGAGATGTAAAGTGGGAATGCATAATGTTGCAAGACTGGAAAAATATGGGTTGAAATACCAGATACCAGTGATCCCAGATTGCCAAAAGGCGAATTACAAGGTTTCTTCAAGGAGTTTTCCATGGCTATTCAATCTTGAGAAATCTTGAAAATCTCTTGCTCAGAGTACCTAAGCTTTCTGAATATGGAAGACCAAAATTCTAGTGATTAAAGACTATCCAGACTGAAAAATTAGGAATTAGTAGAAATAGAATTATGTGCTACCATGGAACAAAATACCGGTTAAAAAAATTCTCCAGTGATTTTATTACAAAAGAGATGATTGCTGAGCTGCCTGGAAAACATGACAGGTCATTCTTAGAAGATGCAGGAGGGAACTTTTTAAAAATATTCTCTGATTTCTGCCCTTCCTTATAAGGTAGAAATGCAGCAACATAACTGAGTGATAAATCCTGGGCACAATCTGCATGGCAGTAGCATATTGTATTAGAAACCTTGCTGATTTTTGAGACAGCATAGATAAAACTGAAATATGTGTTAAAATACATCTTTCTTTAAGTATCTTTCTCTTTATACTCCTTTATTGCAATTAGTTTTACATCCCCTACTGCTGACAATCTCTACTGCTGTCCATCAACATCTTTTTCATGCAGTATTGATCAGACTAATTAAGACAAAAGTGTAACTTAGATTGCATAGGAAGTTAACAAGGCCTTTTCACCCTAGGGACCGATACAAACTCAACAAGATTGAAATCAATTCTAAGTTAATATTGCACCTAGTTAGAGAAAGGGATATCTTATTGAGGATGAGAGAGCTAATCAAAGTGTTACTCTTTTTTTCCAAATCTCATTTAGAACAAGTTTATATATTGATGATCTTGAGATGTGACTTCATTTCTACAGTCTACATTAGAAATCATTATATATTAGAAAACCAAAATCACAGAAGTTTGAAGGCCAATACATCCTACTTCTATGAGATGGGCAAAAGGGTGACTATGATAAAAACGACTTCATTTCACTTTATGACACTTTATGACAACTCCAGAGTATGGAAGCCCATTCCAAAATCAGAATATCAGAAAACTTGCAGGTCTCTATTTTCTATTGTTTAAAATCTCATATAATAATTGTGTTGTAATTTAAGAATAGTTTAAATACCCCTGATATATTTTCACAGGAGAATGCATGGTGGCTGGAACCAAGCTGAGTAGGGAAAAAGCAAAGAAAAGGTTGTTTGACCTAAATTCTAATGCCAAATGGCTTACTGACTATTTTTCCCCCTTATACATAGAGGGTTTAGTATTTTGAAAGGACAAGATCCTACTTACTGTTCCACATTTTTGTCTAATATACAGCACATTGATATGACTACAGTAAGTAGCAGGAATATTTTTTCAATACTTCCTTTGACATTTTTTGTGTTTTGAGTTAAGTAAAACAAAGAGGGTTTATGTCAAATAATAAATTGCTTCAGATATTGCCATAGGCAGTGGAAAATAAATAATTCAGTGAGGTTAGCAAGCATTATTTTGTAAATACCCAGCAATATTTGACAAATTTCAAGGACAAAAGCAAAACTAACAGCAGGTTTTCCATAAAACTCCTGGCTAGCTTCTCAACTGAGGAACATCAACACACCTTCAGTGATTTTGGGTGATCTGGTCCCTCCTTTCAAGGTGTTGCTGAGCACAGATATAAAATGCCCAGGTGTGAATGAACACAGCTCCTGAGCTGCCATGCCATACTCACTCTGCAGACAGTCGGCGTTCAGGAGGTCCTGGCACTTGTCGTGGCATTTGACCCCACACTCGGTGCATCTCATGCCCTGCCTGGCTATGCCCCAGAGGAGCCCCTCACACTCATAACAGTACGTGGGAGTTGTGGCTGTCCAGATTTCAAAGTTGTGAGGTGTAGTTGAGGATATTGGATAGATCAAAGCCTGCAGAGTCTTCTTGAAGACATGTATTTTCTGTTGGGTAAGAAAAAAAACCTTTCAGATTTATTGTTTAACACAAGTTAACTCTTTCTAAACTATATGCCATTTACACTTAAAATGTTATAAAATATCAGAATATATACAGAAGTATAAAATAATTTGCAAAACACCAATTTACTCATTTTGCTTTACACTTTGAAAAGAACTCTGCATGAGCACTTTGCCTGATTACACAAACAGCAGAGTTAAGCTGGAATCAAGTTATTCAAGTAACAAAAGGTCTTATATACATATTTTTATATTTTGAGGTAGACATGAAAAAAAAAAGCACTATTACATTGATTGGGGCATCTTAAGTAGCTAACATTAATTCTGAATATTCAAATGCTTCCTATAGGGACTTAGACACACTGCACAAAATGCCTTTTGTTTATATACAACATTATCTTCTAATACCAAGTGTCTATATATATAAATGTCATCAAATTAAAGCAAGCCAATTGTAGGGTTCCATTTTATCTGTATCTCTATAATACCATACTTACTACTTCATTTTAAAGCAGCAAGATGCTTTTTACTATAGACAAGAATGATCTAACTCTCAAAAATCCAAACCTGTTTCTTGGACTGTTTTGGCTTCAGAGCCATGACTGGTTCTACTACAAGAACAGTTATTGGCTATTGATGATTGGTACTGTACCAACATCAGTCACAGCTCCTTTGGTGCTCAATAAGATGAAAACAAAGCAGTCCCTGTAGTTTGGCACACAAGACCTTGGCTTACATGGGCACAATCCTCTGGTTTATTTGAGCCCCTTTTCAGGCACCCCAATCTTCGAGGTCCAGGCAATTTACTGGGGATAAGAAGAGCTCAGTAGCCTGTAGGCAGCACTTGGCACCAAGCTCAGGTTGTTTGTGTCTTTTTTAGGGAGTGGGTGTTCACCAAAGGCACAAGTGACTGCCATGAATGTATCAGTTCTAAATTCCTTCCCTTATAAATGAATAATTGTTTCTTTTTGAAAGAAGCAGCCAGATTATAAAACATACCACAGTGGGCTATTTCTAAAAGCCTGTCTGTCCTACCTCGTCCTCCTCTGGTGTGGATATTATGCAAGGTAGCTCTAATGCTGGTATAGAGCTCTAGCAAGGGAACAGGATTTTGGAAATTGTGTGGTTTTCTATTTTTGTTTTAACATCACTGCCACAGTTCTGACAGTATAGGAAGCAAGGCAGACTTCTCAGTTAAGCACTGGTTAACACTCCTCTAATATTCAGCTGTGGTAATTGTATGCCAAATGGAAGCTATTAACCTGTCTAAAAATATGCTGACATATTCTTGGTTTCTCTATGCAAACTTGTGAGATATTCCAGTAACAGATTGTCTGATAAAATTCAAATATTCTTTTTGTGTGCATATCTGCAGAATGCTGCAGAGTGTCATCAATCGAAGGACTTTTGTGGGCATGGGAAAACCAGGACCATGTAGCCATGGGCAGCCACTGATTCACAGGGTCAAGCACTAAACAAACAAAACCTTGGGTAGCTTAGGCTGCAGCAGCTCTTACTGGAGTCAGTAGTTACTGCTGAAAACAATATCCATCCTGTCCAGCCTGGATAAAGATAGATGGTGAGACATTTCATTAACATCTGATCTGGGCACATTTGAGAACACTGTAGAACTGAACTAAGAAAAACCCTGATACAGCAGGAAAGGCTAAAACAAATCCTGGATTGCTCTCCAGGGTGCTTCTGTAGCCTACCCTAATAACTTCCCTGCAAGCAAACAAAGGTGTTCACCAGTCTGATTTGGCAGACCCTAAGAACTGTGACACTAAAGGCCACTTAACTCTGAAAGACTCATTTTTGTACATTACTCTGCTTTTGTGTTCCATGTTACAGGGACCAGAAAAGAAACTTTAAAACCACCTAAAGTGAATTTATACAGCTTGCTGAGTAATTGTGTTTCTCAGAAACCACTGACCACACTCTCCCACTCCTGAGCTCAAGTAGTGTCAGTACAAATCCTGCCCTCTCACCATGTTCAGCTTCAATATTTTTCACATTTTAAACACTTTCAAAATGTTGCCAGTAACTTATACATTTTTCTGAAATGTCAGTAAGTAATGAAATATGCCCTCAACAGGCCTTAAAATAAACATCTGAGGGTAAATGAAGCTTTTGGCTAAAAGACACAATTTGTAGATTGGTTTTGCTGCTGAACATGTTCTTTCCCCTGTTGTTAATAAAGCAAACTGCAAATGAGAATGTTGTTTCTCTTACTGTCTAGAGGCTTTCATTCCTACTACTCTTCTCTGTTGAAATGATTTTGTTATGTGAATTACAGAGCATAAAATCAGGACACTAATAACTTCTGAGATAACTATATAACTAATAACTGGTTTGGCAACAATTAGCACTGCTAATATATAAGAGAGTTATTTAGCTATCTGCTTATCCTCTAAAGCGAAATTTACTTCTATCGTACACTACTTGAAATCCTTGTCGATGTCATTGATGTATGATTTTCAAAGACGTGTAGCTCTGTTCAACAAAGCAATTAAATGGGTGCTCGACTGAAAGAATATGTGTAAATATTCCACTGTTTAAAATGTCTTTGGATCTGTGCTTGAGAACACAAATTCACTGTGTCATGGGTGTGTTGTACCAGGACAGCAGTGACAGGTGGCAAAGCTCAAAGCCTTAACCTCAGGGTGTAAATTTCTGAGTAGGTGGCACTTGAGTTTTAATAAAAGGCATTAGTTCAAAGAATTTTCATACTGAATCTCATCAGGCAAATAACCCACACCCACCAGAGTCACTAATATTCCCTCCAGAAAAACTTGAGGGAGGGTGAGAACTAGAAAAGCCTTAATCAGAAGAATTACTTGCCCAAAGGGGATTTTTTTTCCTTAACTTTCATTGGTGACTCCATTTCTTCATTTGCATTTCACATCTTCATTTGGTAGAGGGTATCTGGAGAATTCTTTTATGCCTGAAAATGTCTGTCCTTTTTGTTTTTAAATCTTGCTCTACCTAGTGTAATGATGCCCTAGGTTATTAAGTTTGGCTGGGTACTTAGAGAAGGGGAAAAGTAGTGCCTTTCCCCTGTTTTAAATATCTTGCAAGAGACTTTACTGGCTGTGCCCTTCCACTTGTCTGTGAAGAGCCCTCCCTGCCCTTGGCATGTGCAGTGAGGGCTGGCACAGGACTGGCCTCTCTTACTCACCTCTACTCTGAACTGGCTTTTGACATTTTCTCATCAAATGAAATTCCATGTGTCTACATTACACTTGCTGTGTGTCTTTGGATTTACATTTTTATTTCAAGATTTCTTAAGAAATAATTGTTCCTGGTACACAGTTTTTCATATGGCATGGTTCAAATGGAGGTCAAAGAATACAGATATGTGTATTAATGTATAAAAGTACATTCAAATGAATTTTCCCTTTCCATTTCTCCTGAATCAGTTCAGTAGGGTCTCTGGTTGATGGCAAGCACTGGAGACATGTTTGGACTGAGCTGTTCACTGAGCTGCCTTTTTCTTTCCTCCTGAATAGGAACATTTATGTAAGAATCTAAGTGTGGTCCAAATTATAGTTTCTTGTCCTGCATTTATTGACAATTATCTCCAAAACTTGCAACTTTGGCCCTTCAAAGTCAGAGCCCAGCAATTTTCACACAAGAGTATGCATGTAAATAAATTGATGAATCTGTACCCGTCATAAAAGGTAGTAATTCTTGTACATAATGTTGTTTTTTTAGTAAACAACCTTTAGTAAATTACATGGAGTATTTCAGTGTCTTTTACTAAACTTAGCTATTTTGGTACAAACTATAAAAGAGTTGAAAAAACCCTTTATTTTGTAGCACTTGGATGCCATAAGCTTTTCCTCTATAATTTTCCCTCATCCTTGAACTCCTTAAGATCCCATAGTTCTCCATTTTATCAACCTTGTTGCTATTCTGGGAGAGCAGAATAAAATAACTACTGGACTGACTGAAAAAACGCTTCAAACACCAGCTGTTTTCTACCTCAGCAATCCATCCCTGAGCACCTCCAAATCATAAATTTGTGATTACCATATAAGCACAGAGAGTTCACAATAAACCAGGTAAGATTGATGGATGTCAATATTTGTGCTACGTGTCCAGCTCCCAGAACACCTATCAGTATTTTCTGTTCTCCCATTCTTCTGCTATGAACCTTAACAACAAAGGGAGAAAATTCAACTCTCCATTTTTCTTCAGAATAGGATGTACTTTAGAAGGCTGTGTATGCACTAGCAATTTGAAGAACACAAAATGGGCCTGTGTTTCTTCAAATTATTGCTTTTGATTAGTTCAGTCATATAAATCTTGCATCAGAATTTAAGTATTCCTGAAGAAAATGACACCTGTTGTGGTTTTGTTCAAAAAGAAGTCTTTTGTCAAATCTATGTGAAATCAGTAATGGAAAACCACAACTCAAACATTTTATTAGCTATGACTGTATTCTTATTCAAAAGACTCTTGTGATTACTTCTCGTATGAATTAAATATTTCTTCTAGACTCACGTACTTTAAATTAAAAAAAAAAAATCAAATAGTATCCCAAGGACTGGGAAAAATGATCATAAAACCCCATCTTGCAGAGCGCTGTCATTCTAATTGCACTCCCAGTGTGATGAAGACAGAAAGATGATGAAAGATTGCAGGTAAACATGGTACAATGTTGGACAATTAAAAACTAAAGGCTTCCCCAAATAACTGGTTTTTAAATCAAAAGTTTCTTGGTTAGTCCCCTCTGACTGTCATGGATGTGAGTCAGCAGCAGCAAACCTGGTTTTGCTACTGTGGATCAGGCAGCAAACTCTGCTCAAGTTCCCTGGAAGTTTCTACATAATACATGGAATACACTCCATCTAGTTTGGAGTGTGTAAAGCTGAAATGATTTTTAGAGCTCTCTGAACAAGAATTTCTCAGTTATTTCCAAGTGTTAAAGCTGACATTGAGAACACTTACCATTTCATCAGTGTTTACGGAGGTGCGGATCAGCATGGCCATGGAAATGCCAGATTTCCGAGCTGCAAGTGTCTGTTTGAGGCAAATGCAAGAGTTACCAATTAGACAAGTAACACCAGCTATTGTAGCTAATAGAGGGCAAACAGTACTTGATTATGCTACTGGAGCTACACAGCACTGTAGGAGATACAAAACCTTTAGGAAAATGTTTGCAGCTGACAATTTTGAGGGTTTCAGGACATAAGGGAAGTACACTTTCCATCATCATTACTGTTCCTTTCAGCAGTGCCCAGCTGAACTGCCATTCCTAATACAGAACCTGTTATTCAGGGGGTTGTGACTCAGTATTTTTAAACCACAGGCTGTCACTGTTTTTCCGCTTTGCCAACCAAATTAATGTGGTACAAGGAGAGGCATCCTGCCCTAATTTGGAGGCTGAGTGTGCCTGCAGCAACATGGGAGATCATTTTGCAGTGGTCTTGTGGTTCAAACTGTCAGTCTGGATAATTTTTTGTAACTCACTGAGCATTTTTAAATGATGTATATGTATATAAAATGCTACTTAAATAAAAAGACCTCAAGAAATCTTTAAGTATTATTTTTCTTAAAGACAATATTAATTGAATACTCTGGAGAGGCATATGGAGAAATACTCTGGTTATCTGAGACAGAAGAGACCAGAACTCTGTGTCAATCTGTCCTCATTTGGCCACGTGATCTTATTGGTATATAGACAACTTCTGGTTCTAAAGCCAATACTTGGTTGTAGAGATGAACTCTTTTACTTTAGTATGGTACATTAAAAGGGACTGAAAATTAAGTAATTTTAATATACAATAAACGAGGAAATTTTATATTCCTTATTGCAACACCTCAGAAATTTAAATGGGTCTTTGAGAATTAACTAGCAAGGATAATGATCAGAAAGGACCCTGAGGGAATGAGCTGTGTGTGTTTTACAAGTAATATTTCAAACCTGAATATCAGTTCTGCTATCAATAATCCTTTTGTCCTGACAGAAGCAGATGAGATTATTCCACTGTGCACAATATCAGCCATAATGCTGGACTGCAGCTGCAGTGCTGATTTCATTCCTTTCTCTCACTCTAAATCACTCCAAGAGTGTTTGTACACTTGTGCCTTATCTCTGTTCTTGTGTCACCCACTATCTGCTTTGTCATGCTTTGCTGCCCTCACAGGGGAGCAGTGTGTGGATCAATTATACCACCCACTAACCATCAGTCTGTTGTTGCCTTTGTTGTGAGGCCACAGATCTTCACCTGACTGTGCAGTCAGTCTCTGTAGTCCATCACTACAGAACTGTTACAGGAGGAGTTTAAATGATACTTTGTATGTGACATTCTTATTTTTGTGAATTGCATACTGGCCAGAAGCAATTTAGGCTTACATCAGCAAAGGAACTGCATCATTAATCTCTGGATGAAGAGACAATTCCAATTTCTTCCAATTATATAATTTTAAACACTGGTATATTTAAAATGGATTTCTATTTATTTATTTATAAGACTGTTCAATTTTAATTTTAAATGCTCACTTGCCCAAAATCAATTTTCAGTATGTTTCTCTTGATAATAATTAAACTTGCAGACTGACACAGAATTATTAATCTTGTGAAACCAATTATAGAGTAAGAAATCATCCATGGCTTAGTAGTATTTGATTCATCTCTCTCCTATTACAAACAACCCTCCCTCTTTTTTTTTCTCTTTTAAACTCAGCAATTTACCAATTCTATGTCATTAATTTGCTATCAGATTCTCCATTCTGTTATTAAGTAAATAATTCTGTTTACTTCTCTGTGACCATCATTTCATTCTAATTCTGTTAATGTGGGAAATTCCATGGGTGTGTGCCAGTGAGACTGACAAAGTCACAGGAAAGATTACACAGTGTTCAGGCTGTGCTTTTTCACACTTTTGGTGTCAAAATCCCATGCTACAAGACCCACATATCAAAGTTAAAAATGACAAGTAAAAACGCTTTTGGATCATTAAGAGGAAAAGAAACAATTGTCACAGTCAGTAGAGTTTTGGGTTTTAAAACAATGTACTTTAAAAGCATTGACATTTTGATCCCTCTTGAAGCACAGGGTTTTTCTCAGTCTTGCCCAGTACCCCTGTAGATTTCCCTGCCTGCACTGTACCAGTTTGAAAGTTTTCATGTCCCTTACACGTAGGAAGGGATTTGACCCTTTTAGGTCTCAGTTGCACAATCCAAGCCATTCCAAGCAGCAGAGCAATGTGAACAACTTGTCAGGACAGGAGCACAAAGGCCACAAGAACATTAACCTCAAATATAGGGCAGTGACTGCTGCTGTGTTCTGTCCTCCAGCAATACCAAAGAACAGGAGCCAGCAGAACTGCAGCTTCATGCCATCCCTGTAATTCAATAAACAGATACTACTTCCTAGCAGAAAAAAAAATGGGGAAGCAATTGTCACCCTGTCATGTGTCCTTCAAGCCCAGTTCTCCCAAGAGGTGCCCATGGAGTCAGGGAGCTTTACTATTTTGCATCTTAATCAGAAATGTGTCTGAAATCGTAGTACAGTGCCCTATATAAAACAGAAAAACCTAATAGGAAAGAGATAATTAGGCTGATCTTAATAAAGTGTTGTGTTGGAAGAAAGCAGTATCTAGAGGGATTTGTGATAAACCAGTAGATTTAAGTCATATGGATTAAATTCACAGGGATTTTAGTGAAAAAAAAAACAACACATGGATTATTTCCATTTATGTACCACTGTCAGAACAAACTACATCTACATGAGAAAGCCCATAAAATGCTTCTGTTCTAAAACACTGAAGCTGGTGTTAATTCAACAGCATGAATCACTGAACACATAGCAGTGTCACTTCTTAAGTAAGGAATGAAACAAAGAGGAGGGAGCATTTTGGGAAGAGAAAGGGGGAAAAGCTGCCAGATTTATCTACAGGAAACAAGGTGCCAGGTCATGAACGCAAGGAGAAAACTTCTTCCCCTATTGCCTCTCTGTTTGCAAGTAGCAGCAGAAAAGCAAGGTAAGTGCAGCTCATCAGCTGGAAATTCCAGGATGTCCAAAAGGTCAGAGCATCAAAAGAACATGGAAAGCAACAGGGACCTGCAGTGTTTCACCTTTCCTTTAACAGGACACAGAACCTGTCAGCAGTTTATGCTTGTTTACCCTCTTAAACTGATGTCCAGATACTACCTCATGTCTTTCCTCAGGTAAAAACTTGACCAGCAGAGCATAAAGACCTTAAGTACTGTTGAATTATGAACATATGAAAAAAAAATCAAAACCAAAAAGCCTAGCAAAACCCCCAAACAATAAGAGAAGATGATAAAGCAGACCATTGTCTATTTAATTTTTAATTTGTTTTGCAACTCCCTAGTACAGGACTTAAAATAAATTAGTCTCCTTTACGCCCAAGGCCTTCTAGATTACTTAATAACTTGTATCTACACTGTCTAATTTATTACCTCCAAATTTGCCTTAGCAGGTTAAATAAATAAATTAATATAATTAAAAGTCATTGTAGCAAAAACACTGAAAAATGGTAACTCTAAGTAAAAGCAAATTGGTCTCAAGCTACAGTTATATGTTAATGACAAAATGTGCTGAGGAAAAAAGCAAAGAGAAGTCCTCTCCCAATGCAATAGGCAAACTGTGTCTCAGCTAAAGCAGCACAGAGGAACAAACAGGCTCCTGTGACTGCTCATGACTGCTGCCTGCCATTCTCACTGCTGGGCTTTTACAGAGGCTCTCAGTTTTCTTGAGCGTCTGTTCATTTCTCCTTTAAAAAATCTACAGACTACTATCAGCAGGAAAAAAGGTGAAGACAAACCATTTTTTATCACTTTACAAATGCTGATATTATTTTTAATGTGATGTAAAAGTTACTCACTAGAAGTAAGTGTGACAATAATGTCACTGTTTACAGCATTTAAAACCTGCACAATTTCAGAACTATTTCCTTTTGAGCAGCTACTGGTGTTATTACTCTAGGGATCTCAACTTTACTATTTTGGAAGACAGATTTGTACCATCTTTTGGGATGCTGGGGTGGAGGTGGGTCGGAAGGAGGAAAAATTAATTTGAAATGAAGTAAGGACTAAGGTAAATTACTTAGCTCCATCTCATAATTTTTCTATTAAAAAGGTTGATGTCTAATCCTGAAATATTCAACAGAACTGCAGTACTGAGCCCAGGAAAGAGATTTAGAAAAAAATGACAATTCAGCTTCACTACACAATCATTACTGGACATAACTGTAATATAATTTGCTTTTTCTTTGTGATACAGACGCTTCATATTGAGAGCTAAACATTGTGCCTGTATCATCAGAAAAGATATTTGGAATATACTCATAACTTTTACCATAAAATCTTTCTTACAATTTTGGTATGCATAATGCAGAGAACACATTCACATAAGGCACCACTTCCTTTATGATTAAATTCTTGGTCATAAAATAATTTTTTAACTTTCCAATAGAATGTCACAATAAAGCACTACATTAATGGAATCCATAACAGTTATTATGACAATATCAGAAGATTTATAGATATAAAAATACTTACCATAGCCTTAAAAATCCAGACAAGGTAGGAAAGAAATGATAAAGAATGTTAATTTGTCAGATTTGTTGCAAAACAAAGAAAAGTCAGCATCAAAAGAGTCTAGCACTCATTTCTAACAAAACTATTTGTTTTTTCTGAAACAGTCATAAGTAAACATTAAAAAAGATAATTTACGTTTATTTTGATTTCTTAATGTATTCTGAGCTGTACCTTTCTGTAAGCACTTCCAACAATTAAGAATAAAGCAGAGTGTTATTTAACATTTAACATATGCATTAAAGTGTCACAGCAGGATTGAAGACATTTAATACAACTAACAGTGGAGTGGTTGCTGTCAAAAAGGTGGCTTAAATGAATTCAGGCTCTCCTATGTTGTACAGGGTAACTTTTCATCAAGTTCAGAAGGAATTCTACTCTAAAATGATTGCTGTGCTTTCTCTTTTTGACTGCTCAGTCAGTCTAGTGGATCACCACAGAGTAACTGAACACAGAAACTGAGAAAGCTGAGTAATAATTGGCAAATGTGGAACTTTTAATGACAGCAGTCCTCATTTACTTAGCCTAGTACCTCTCACTTTACAGTGAGAAATTGGTCTGGGGGCTCACCCTCATCAGAGATTAAATATGTATTTTATTGAATTATGAATTCTATACTACAGGAAAAGAAAAAGAGAAATGTGAATAGCACTTGAAATTCTTCAGAGCAGAGAGACTCTACTTAATCTTGTTTAGACCTGAAGTCAGAATAAATCTCAAAGGATCTGCCATTCTTTTCTACTTTGAAATTTCTTTTCTTAGTTATTCTTATTTACAATGACTGTTAAAAACTGAGAACCTCATCTTGCACCTAAAGTATGCATAAATCTTTAAAATCTTAACAGTGAAAAAGGACTGCTTTTTAACAGGAACTTTCTCTCTTTTTCAGTGTAAAAATAAATCAAGTGAAACAGTATCCCTAACACTCAATAGCATTTTTGTGAAAATGTGTAGATTATTATTGCACGAAATGCACATTACTTGATTACACAAGCAATACCTAAATACCCAATGAGATATTCAGACTTATCTAGCACATTACAACAACTGCCTCATTGACTTTTACTGCCCTCAATCCATTGTCTCATGACTCCTTTTTTCCATAAAACAGTTGTTGCACACTGTCATTCAGCTGCACAGTGAGAATTCCAAGCAAGACCTGCACAACTGGAGATGAATCAGCAGTGTCAGAGCTCACTCACCACATCCCGAACAATGGGAAAAGATTTCTTCCTTCTCAGGTCTGGCATGCTGTCAATGCCATACAGGCCACGACTGCTGCAGATTAAAAGGCAAAGGAGAACATAAAACACAGAGCTTACAAGACTGCATCCTTAAGAATTGCTTATAATACCTCTATTTATAGTTAAACATCAAAATTAGCAATTACCAGCTAAGGCCAAGTGCTCCAATTGAAAAACCAGTGGGAGTGATCTTGGTGCATTTTCTTCTGGCATTCACCCAAAGCAGAGTTGCTTAAGACCTCCTAAAACTTTTTACCATTGATTTAGAAATTATAAGAGCTTTCCATCATATGTTCTTGTATAGCTGGTATTTGAGATGCAGCCCAACGTTATGTATTGAACATCATTGATGTGAATGAATATTGGTGTATTACATTTGATACAAAGTCCAAAATATCTAGCTAAACACATAATCACATCTCAAATAACTCCATGTGGCTGTGGAAAACCAACCTTGTCACATTTTAAAATAATTCCCTGGCAACCACTATTATTTTCTCTTCTCTTTCCTAGTCTGAGCTTTTTCATTGAACACACAATTAATCTCCAGTTAGATCTCACATCTTTGTTGTTGGAAGCAACAACAAAGAGCAACTTGGAGTCACTTCAAAGACTAAAAGGCTGACACACCAACAGAATTCAAAAGAATACATATTGATCTGGATAACAAATTGGCCTCATTCTCTCTGACTCTTCCAAACAATTAACACAGGTATCCTTCTGAACTTTTTCCAGAGGGTTTTGGAAGATCTCTATATACCCTGTCAGTTCTAATTCAGAGATATTGGAAATTCTCAGAGAACTGGGATATCAGATTTTTCAAGACCCAACATTTTTCTTTCCATGGTCCTTCGTTTGGCACTGCTTTAAACACCCTTTTCAGTTCTTATATTTCTATCTCTGTGTCTATAAAAATTACATTCACAACAAAGAGTTTATAATCTGAAAGCCTTAAATGTATTTATGCCCGTTTCAATTATTGTGTGAAAAGAGATTTAACTAAAATTAGTGAAGAATTTTTCACTTCCTTCTGATGCACCCGCACCATTCTCTAAAAAGGGTAAAGAATTCATAGTCTGTTTATACAACTCCTTTATATTTTCACACAACCATTTTTCCATCTGGATTGTGATACCAGAATTTTTTTCAATAACATAAAGACCAAAGTAGACCCAAATTGCAGCTTCCAGACACACTTACAAATCCAGCAAAAGTGTGATAGAAATAAAATAACATTTCTGAGGTTGTGAAAAGTAAATGCACAGAGACCAAAAAATAAACTCAGGGCTTTTTGCTACTCAGGAGAAGTTCCATCAGCAGTAAATAACACTTTTCATGTACAAGGTATTCTTATGCTCACATAGAGGCAGAACTGTAAAAGGATTTCCATCTATTATTCTGCTCTATAACAAAAATATGACTAAGATCTTACTGAACGCCTTTTGCTCATCATTAAGAAATAACACAGCAAGGGAAAAACTTTTCATGTTAATGTAGGTTATACATTGAATTCTCTACTCCCTTCTCTACTTCCAATTATAACCCAACAATAACTTGACAAACAAGATGATGAAGTGGAATCATAATAATCTGATGAAAGTTATCATTCAAGGCAAGGGAAAAAACCTGTCACATTGACTATTTTTTGGTGCTTCTGGAACTATTCTGCCTAACCGTAATCTATTTGATTTTGTCAGAGAAAATAGAAAAATAAATTTGTTTTACCATAGAGAACATGCCACTGAAGGAAAGGAGTAATCCTCTGCATGCAGTACCATCTGTGTATTGTTAGAGAATTTCAGAATGGATTAGGCCATGTGGTAAAATTATCAGTCTCTGACTCCTCATCAGGCAAGCAGTAAATGAATACAAGAGCAAGTCTCTGGAAAAAGTAAAACAGCTACCCAGGATCCATACACATGATGAGAACTCCAGCTCCAGAACTGCTTTCACTTTTTAGAAAGATGGAAATGAGCTCTAAAGTGTCTCATCCTCAAGAAAGTGAAGAAAAATAAAATGAAGATGGTACTTTGTGATACTGGTATGGAAAAAAGAGGAAAGGTGGTGCTTCTGCCTTTTAACAGAGAAGCTGCATGAGAAGACCCAGAAAAGCTGTCTCTGGTCTTTGCCTTGACTTTCTTGCCTTGGGCTGTTCTCCCATCTCATGCAGCCAAGCTGAAGATCATTGCAGGGGATGCAGAGCTGCAGTTCTGCATTCTTGGTGGGTTCACAGCACTGAGCTGTGACAGAGGGAAGAGCAAGGCAGGAGAGACTCAGCTGGGCTTTTTGCATGGATAAAGCACAGTGACAATGGCTGTGAGGGAAGCAATCTCCTCCCTCACAAATAGCAGCACCTTTCAGAGGGAGTGAGAAGCAGGAGTCAGAGCTAACTGCAGTGAGCTGAGCTGGCAGGAAAGTGACTGAGGGATCCCAGAAATTAGCATTAGTTTTTGCATGAAGGAGTAGAGTGGGAAGTGTGAATAAAACAGAGCCACAAATGGCTTTGAAATGACAGCACTCTTTGCCTGAATGAGAAGTTAAATGAAAATTGCCTATTTTTAGGGAGGCCTAGTGAAATGGGCTTGAATAAAGATACCGTGGACAGCAAAGTGAGGTGAGGACAGGTCTAAACTTTGTCTGCAAAAGAAATAGGGTTTATTCTAAAAACATGAGCTATTAACTACTGTCAGCCATTTGAAGTAGTCCTATGCAGTGGTTACAGGATGTCTGCACAGCTTATTCTCAGAGGATTCAGTATTTGAATTTATTCACCTGGAAATGGAAGAGAGGGCATAAAAAGTGCAGCTTCAGTCTGTCTAGTCCTTGTCAGTGGGATAAGTTCTCCTCACACCTATGAAACTGCTTTTTGTGTGCAGCCCACGAAAGACAGGAATTCCACATGACTTTTTAACGGTCTACATCTATTAAGAAATTGTAATCAAGTAACTGGCTGGGGACAGCAGTACATGCAGCACAACAGTGTGGGCACATGCAGCTTCCTACAGGCACAGACACAGTACTTGACTGTCAGTACCTGTGTTCAGAGCCTGCTTACAAAATTCTGTCCTAAACTAAACAATAATCAGGTGTTAAACTGTTTTCCTCTGCTTTACATTTGGTGACCAATCTGCACAATGTCACATGTGTCCTCAGACTCCAACAGCAGCTCTGAAGGTCCTAGGAGCTGCAAAGGACAGGAACACAACATTTTGAGGTATGACAGCTATATGGAAGCTACCTACATCACTAAAAAGCTGTAGATCACTCGTAAATTTGTCAAAAGTTTAGCAATAAGTACAAATGTTACCCTAAGTATATCTTCCATAGAAGCATGTGCATAGTATTAAGAAAATTATTGTCATTTTAGCAACACATTTTAGTAACACCAACCTCCCCTCAAAGTAGGAATCTAAACAAGAAAAACTTCACGATTGTATAGCAATTCAGATGTAAAAGCAGAAGATGAATGATTAATCTCATCACTTTGTCTTTGTAGTAAGTTGTAATTATAGTAAAAAGTACTTACAGAGTGCAGCAGCAAGAGGATAATACCCCTTTAAATTAGGTAGCTAATATAACTGATACATTTTAACAAGGGCTTCTATTTCATTACCTTTCTGAATAATAAGAAAGATTCAAAATAGGAGGGAATCCCTAGAAGCGGGTGTAAGATAACTTCATTTGGAGACAACAGAACAAAATGTACAGGTTTCTACCACATTCACTCTCAGCCACTGGGAGATCTTCTCCCTTGACTTTTTAATTTCAAGTACTAGAGTGCTACCATATTGCTAGATTTGCACTACTATATATTTACTAGAATGAATAGAATATTTACTAGAATGTCCTGCTTCAAAGGACACTTATTTTATATGCAAAGAGTTAATAAAACCCCTCTTATATAACTGACCACAGCATCTGAATGGTTGTATTGATTTCTCAAAAAATAAGGAATTAAAACAATTAAAAGAGGAAGAAATACACAATGAAATTATCTTCCTTTTAAAATAATGTAATTTCTTAAAAAGCTTAGAAAAAATACTATAGTGCTGTAAGACTAATTTGCAGATACAAATAAAATTCTCAGCTATATTTTTTACTTACCCAGCAAATGCCTGGACTGCATAAAGCTTTGAAGCATCCAAGGAACTTGCACTTACTAACTGAGCCTGTAACAGAGATCAAAAGAAGTGCAGTTACTTGGTTGCTTTTAGGAAGTTCTGCACAGAAGTGAACTGCATCAAACATATAAGACATATGGAAATGTGAAGCAGGGTCAGCTCCAGGCCAAAGCTACACTAACTGTTCCTTTGGGACACATTTTGGTAGCATTCAGCATTTAGTGACACAGAGTGGAGGAACCCCTGGGAAGGTAAGGCATTGCTTCCCAAAGACTGTTGCCCTTTCAGTCCTGTCTGGAATGCAGGGTAGGCGAGAATTAGAGGCAAAACTCAGATTTGACAGTAGCAGACCCCTGTGTTGGCAGTTATGGGAAGCACAACAGTGAGGGTTACCCTGTATAGAAATGCAACACGTTTGCAATACAATCAAAGGAGAACAAAAGAGTGGAAAGCTGGGAAAAAACCATGCAGATTTCACAACTAAAATGAAGGAACAAAACAGGTCAAATAAGTCACAAACGAACATCAACAAAATACATGATCCCTATAGCAAATAGGTGATTTTAAACCTTTTCATCCACAGAACCGCTATCTGAAAGAGAATTGGGAAGAAGGGGAATATAGGTTAGAAAAACCAGTCTGAAAAAAAAATCATATACTATAAAATCTGTCAGTTTTAATCTGTTAACGTAGGCCAGAATCCAAGCAACACCTGTGCTTAGCTGTACAATTGTGGCAAGATTACTGTCACTACACTTTAAACAAACAAAAAGATGTTCTTGGTAGATATGAACCCCTCCCACTTATAAGGACTGTGTGGGCAGCATATAAATCACATACTGTACCCCATCTCCATTTTATATTTTATTGTCTTTTAAAAATATTTTTAATAATAATGAATATATATTTAATATTTAATATACCTGAAGTGTTCAAACAAATAATGCTCTATTTTCAAGGCAAAGGGAAGTATTTCTAAGGATATAAACACCACACTGCCCACCCCAGCTCCTGAACTGTAACTATTCTATCACAGCTACTCATAAAACGACAGAAATTACTCCCCAAATGCCATCAGAACTACAATTGTGAAAGTGTAAGTTATTTTGCATATATATATATATACATATAAAATTCTAAATTGCTTAATGCAAGAGCACGATGTGAAAATTTACAATCAGATAGAAAATATTTACTGACAGAAAAAGCAACCTTTATTTTATTGCCTTGTCACATTTGCACTTAAAGTGCAGTGCATACATGAAACATTGTTTTAATTGTCACCTTACTGATCTTCCTGTTTCCCAAAAGGGAGTGCTCAAGGACCCTTTAAATAATTTGTATATTCTCAAGATGTTTGGAGATATCTCAGGTTACATGCATTACAAAATACCAATTTGTACCTTAAACATGTGCCACATTTAATTTTTGAGCCAGTTTATATGCAGGGAAAATCGCATTCAGACACATAAATCCAAAATATACTGGCAACTGCAAAGCTGCATAGTGTACAGTAGGGATAATCAGGGAACTAAAAGGTTCTTTTCTGCCACTAATTTTAGAGGCTGCCATGATGAAAGTAATTGACTGGATTTATGAAAATGAACTTACTCTCTACATATTCTATTTTTAAAATTTATTTAGAAATGTATTTGTCTCTCAACACCAGATAATACTGGCTATCTTTCAAGCATATAAAGAATATTTGGACAAAAATATGATCTAACTTTCCCACTCCACAATTACTCCAGCACTTCCTAAGCAGGGTGAGAGCAGAGCCTGGAGAAAAGAGGTGACTGGAAATGGGATGTGTGTGCTTTTCTGAGGCCTAAAGAAAACACGAGATTAAACCAGAGGGCAGGAGCAGAATCTGACATCAGTGAGAGGAAAAGGCAGCACAGCAAGTACCAACAGGGCAGGACAGACAGAGGCATCAGTCCTTGAACTTGTATAGAAGGAAGAGTCCAAAAGGTAAAAATAATCTGGGGACTGAGGGAAGTTTGAAGAAAGACACTGCTTGTAATTTAAGAAGCCTCACCACAATCTGTTCATTCAACCTGCACCTTCTTTCTAGAATATCTCATCATAACAAATTTGGTTATACTGACACACGAAGGCACAGAATAAATCTCAGGATTATTTATGTGGAATATAATAAATAGTTTGCAGATACTTTGCTATCAGATGCCTAAGGAATCATATGAACTCTTCACTTAATTCACTTGTTTAAAAAGATATATATTAAAAATTGTTGAGACTTGTCTTCTACCTCAAGTGGAATTTTTCAGAGCATGAGAGACAGATTTATAAAATTTTCTTTACCTCTCTTGGTTTCAGCCAACTTCATCTAATTTCACTACATTTCCTTTACTGGAACCTAATTTTGCCTAAATTTAGTGAGGAGAATGACAATTAAAATTAGGAAGGAGGAAAAATATGTTTTTGGTTGAACTTGCTTTTCTTTGCAGTTTTTACAGAAAAATGCACCCATCTAATGGTCCCTTTTCTCAATAGAAATTGCACAAAACGGAAAACTGACGCAGATTTCCCAAAAAAGAGATCTTAAGAACATCTCTGCTTTGTAACAAATGAGTGCATCTTCAGAGACAAACTCAGTTTGAAAACTTCATCATTTACTGCTTCCTCTGAATTTCCCGTGAGTGAAATAATCTGAACTGTGGAAGGTTCTCTGCATATACAAGGGCACCAAATCGGGAAGAGCACAGAGTCACCAAGAATTCCCTTTGTAGTCGTTAGGCTACCAGAACAGACAGCAGCATTCCTTGATGCAGATAAGAAATGAACTGTGATTATGTAAGAGACCACTGAATGTATTTTCAAATCAGGGATTCAAAGCTAGACATCTCAGATTATACTGCTGAATGACAATGATTTACTTAAAAGAGCTTATCTTCATCTAACTCACTTCTGTCATGCGCACATTCACAACACTAAAAACATCATGAGTGCACCTAGGAGCACACAGGGAACCCTTCTTACTTTAATTAGTTGTTTCTCCTTGAATTTTTATTTCAATTGAAAATTCACTACATTATGAAATACCAGTAACAGCCTTCCTATTGTGCCTCTATAGTACAGGCCATTTTAGATTAGAGGAGGGTGTTTTTCACTAGGATTATAGGAAAAATCCTTTTGCTCCTTAACTGTTGCTATTTCAGCTCAGTGCAGTCCACACTGACATGTACAAACCTGTGTAGCAGAATAAGAAAGAACAGGATGTCATCTACCTGCATACTACTGAGAATTTTTTTTTACTAATGTCAATTATTGAAGGCAAAAGAAAAATGGTCACAAGCCCTTTTTATTTTTTAAGGCAGTCAATTACACTTAATTAGATAAATAAGCAGGAAATTAGATAAAATTAGTCTTTATGTTTCCTTTAATAAGTCCCAGGCATTAAAAAGCTCTATAACACTCAGCATAGCCACTAAATCTTGGCCTCTGTTGGAAGTGTTTACATATGGGGATGGCTGGGAAATGAAGTGAGAGGGGCTTGTAATTTTTTCAGCATCCTCAAATAAGCCCCTTGGTTATTTTCTATCCATCTATTAGTTTAAATGCAGGCTAAGTAAAATTTCCAACAAGTATTCATTAATGCTGCCTAATTACTATTCAGACTTGGTACGAAAATTAACAGATCTTAGAAAAGTTTAACTTCCCATTGTTACCAACTGTTTTCATATTGTCATGGTCCGATTTATTCATTCTGTTAGCAATACTGCCATCTGTAACTTCTCACACAAACCAGAAATGAATCATACAAGACAACCAGTTTCTATACCCAAATTTCTGAGGAAAAAAAATCTATAAAGGATGCTGAAAAGGCAGAGTCTTCCAGCATGAAAGGTATTTTAGCACTGAAGGTAGAGAAGTCAAGACAGATCTCTGCTTTTGCACCTTGTGGCACCATCAGAAATACAACTGGCTCTATCAGTCAGCAGGGCTATTTCTATGAAGGAGGTTCAGGTGATTCTGCCCCCAGTCATAACACTCCTTCAAAAGTCTTGTGTCATGATTTCATTTCTGCACTTTTCTGCACAACATTGTCTAATACACTCCTCTTTCTTTAATGGCTGCAAAAATTTAGTTCTCCACTCCCTGCCACAGCACAAGAACTGTAATAAGGTTGTAAAAATCTAAACTGTTAGGAAACCCTAGGATCAAAACTAATCAAAACATTGATTTTCCAGTCTTGAAAGTGTGCATTATTGCACAACACCAAATAGGAAAAAGAATTACAGTTCATTATTTTCTCAAAGTACCTTTTCAATATTTAATTCTATAAAATGGCTGCAAGAATGTCAAACTGACTGATAATTATGTTGTTCCTGGAAGCAAAGCCTTCAGACAAGGCTGAAATTTGATAACAATACAGCTGTTTCATGAAAATAACATATGTAAAACACCCACAGTCAGAAGTAGTTTGAAGTCTGAGGTGGACAATTTTAATTAGCATGTACTGCCAAGAAAGGGAAATAACAGATGAAAACCAGGTTTGAATATACATTAAAGAAATAGATTGGCCAAAACAATGATACAAATTAGGCCATGCTAAAATAATAAATGCTGCACCCAGAAGCTATTATTGCCACTACAGAACAGAACATTACACTCTGTAAGCCCAGAGGATGCTGTATTGCTGAGCCTTATTCTAGGGAGATAGTGAATAATGCTTGAGAGAGAATATTAAAGCTAGCACATCATCAGAGATGAGTGATGCTTGTCTGACAAAGAGAAGGTCAAACTTGAATAACGCTTGGTTGACAGGAGAAATAGAAGAATCGCTGCTAGCACTTCAGTAGCAGTGATGTAGAAAAATTACTAGTGGATACACGGAGAGTCAAAACACGAGGGCGGTTTGGTGGAGATGAAAACTGCATTTGTGTCTCTGTTAATAAAGTGGCCTGCAAATCTGAAACAAAAGGACATGCTTAAAAGCATCTCTGGTGTTCAGAAATTGAGTCCCATTAGACTTCTAATGGCTTTGTTTTCTATTGTTTTTCAACAGCTAGCAGTCACTTCTACCAAATTCTAGAACTTGTCTCTAAAACAGTAAGTTACAGACTGTCAGAAGAACTATTTGATTACAGAATGCTGTGAGCTCAAAAAACTACCGTTCTCTTGAAGACTGGACTCTCTTGACAATCTCTGGCTTGTTAGGATGATGGTAGGAAGTAAAAGTCAGTATGAATTTTAAGCACTCTCTTCTGACCCCAAAAAGCATTAAAATGATAAGGCATACATTATCCAAAAAGGATGAAAAGGACTATTTTATTTCCCTCAATACATGTGATTACAGTACATGCAACTAAGTAATTAATTATTTACTGTGAAGACAAAGAGATTGTTGCAAATCTTTCTGCATCACACAGCTAACAATGCCACAAAATGTTTGACTTGGATCTTATATCATGGTCTGAGCTGCAAGCTGAAGTCCAATTGCATTACTCCCAAAGAAATCCAAGCAAACGGCCCTTGGTTGGACACAAATGTGAGAGCAGTTCCTCTGGACTCTAACAAACCCCATGTTCCTTGGTGGTTCTTGCACTGAGCATGGGGATTGCAGTGAGGGACACGAGCTAGTTTGTCCTGGCAGCACAGACAGCAGTGACAGCAGGGCAGGGGTGTTGGTGGCAGCCTGGGACAGAGGGGGGAGCTGTGCCCACCTTGGGCCACAGAGAACTCGTGTGCAACAGCAAAGAGCTGAGCACCAAAAGGGCAGAGCAGAAGGTCAAAGCAGTTGGTGACAAATACACAGTGCTCACAGCAAAAATGTTTCAGGGGCATTTACTTCACACCACTTCTGTTTTTGGCCCTGCTGACTGAAAGCCCATTAGCTGCTAAGCACATCAGTGTGATCTTGATGAGCAACATCTGGCTTGGTTCCATCAGTAAAACACACAGATCCCACTCAGCCATACCAGTCATCAAACCAAATACTGGGAAGACAAAGGTTTCTTTTGAAAGGGTACCTCTGTTGTAAAATCAAATGCTAATGGTGATACAGCCATAAGTCATATAAATATATTCCTGTTAAAGAGCAATAATAACATGTACAGCTAGGATCAGGAACAAAGGATCAGAACCTGGTGTCTGGGCAACAGTCACATATTTCACAGGGTATGATATTCACAGCTGCTGCTGGCACAAAGTTGTTTCTTCTCCTGTGGAGTTGTTTCCACTTCTGAGATAAGATTTAGGAACTATCTAAAATAGTCTCAAACATTTCAAACATTATTTTCAGAACCCCCGAACTAGAAGACTAAAAAATGTAGATAAGCCAAATTTCAAGACTTACAGTATTGAAAAAAGAATGAGTCAATGTATAATTACATACAAAATAAAAAGAAGACATCAAGCTAATATCACTTACTGAGATAAGACAAAGATATCAGATTTTTTTCTATTGATAAGAAACTAGCTTAACAGATACAGGAGAAGAAAAATACTTGAAATAATATTATTAACATTAAAACATTAAAAATGGTTATTTATTGTTAACTTTTATGGTATAGGTAATCTCAAAATCAAATTACAGTTTGTTTTGGCTCTGTTTGAAATAATAAGTTGGAATAATTATGCCTAAACACCAAGGAGAGACACAGATGTTAAGAACAACAGACTGATACACTGGAATTCAAAGGATGACTTCTGGTACTATTGGCCTTTTTTTGCTTGATAGGACATGCATAAATCCTTCTGAATTCCTCAATCCCTTTTTATAGCTAATAGAAAAAGCCATGTCTCCTTGTCCTTTACTTTCATGGTTTTTCAGAAAAAGAAAATTTCACCCAACATGCCTTTCAAAGTCCCTGAGGAAAATTCCACTACTTTGTTTGCAGTGCCCTCCTTGCCTTATGGATGCAGAGAGCATCAGCTCCATCCTGTTCCTGCTGAATGAAACAGGAAGAGCTACAGGATGAGATTAAAAACTGCTTTAGTTTATACTCATCCATTTTTATAGCTATTCTTCTCTCCTGGTTTATTTTCCATTCAATAACAGTACATCCATCTCATCTGTCTGTCCCTATTCCATCTTGCTCTATATGCATCTGAGGGATGAGAATTGCTTTGGTGAGGCTGCAGCTGCACTGGTGATACCCAGAGCCATACACAGTTTATGGCTCTGTGACAGCACTGACAAATCACTTGCTGCAGCTCCAATAATCTACTCCAGAGAAGCACTCGAGTGTCAGTCAGCAGATTGCTCTTTACCACTGCTTATTAAGTGAAAACACATCACAGTATTTTCTCTGCTACTTTTTCTAGCTAACTTGTATCCTTGTATCTTTTGCACACCATATTCTTTGTTATAGCATCCAAGACATTTTTAAATTGCTCTGTCAGCAACACAACCATAAGTCTTGATTTTTTTTCTTGATTGTCTAGAACTTCTTATCCTGCAAGCTGTTTTAAGAATATTTTCAGCTCCCTATGGAAACAAACCTCATGGTTAACAAAGTCAGTATCAACAATAATTTTGCATCAAAATAACTAGAGAGATTTCAGGTATTTCCTTCTCTTTAGAGTTCCTGAGAGACAACTGTCTAGGTGTTCCACTGATCACCTGGAAAACTCATACAAGGAAATAGGCTGGTACCTGTCCCATGGAAGTAGTCAGAGTTTCCCTTTGACAGCAAAACAGAGAAGCCCTTACACACTCTGTTGTAATATTCTTCTTCATCAATACACCAGAGGAAGACATGAGCCTATTTATGAATTCATGTTTTCCAAGTCATTACATTTTTAAAATGCATGTCTAGATATTTTTTCAGCCTGATGCTTTTACAAGATTCTTTTGTCTCAAAGCTGCATTCAAAAATGATGCAGTGTTATTTCTACTTCTAAAACACAATGATCTACAGAAAATGCTTAAATATTTTGGAAATAAAAATTTAGAATATTTTTTAATCTTGATGATACAATATTGTGTTCATTTTCCCAGCAAAATCAGTATAAAACCCCCTTCGAATGGACATCCACAGTCAGCTTTCCTCTTAGCTCTAGCATCTTTAAATCTGTTAAAGCTTAAAAAGAGCAGACAAATTGCATGAGTATTTACCAATCTACATTAATTCTAAAATCAGTGAAAATAGTGTCAATGCCCTCCTGTTTTCATAAGGAATGGAGTTAGCAGAGACTTTCTTCATTTATGGAGGAAACTAGCAGGTTTAACAAATCACTTTTCTTAAAAACAGAAGTCATTCTCTAAAGAGAAGAGGTTTTTGGTTTTGTTTGGGCCTTTATCTGGGTCTGTTTGCCTGGTTTATTTGGTTTTTTATCCTTAAAGAATAGCTGTAGCTATTCTAGGAAAAGGCACCTGATAACAGTAGAATTTTTAAAATCTGAGACTGTTACACAAATGTTGTTGTGACACACATTTCCCTGATGTAACACACACCGATTTAGCAGGAGTTACTATGCTAAATTAAACTGTTGCTCTTCAATCTATTTGGTTACTATCCTGTTTACAAAGAGACCCAGTATTACAATCTAAGATTTTCTGATGAGAACAAATGCTGTAACTACAGAGTTGAAACACAATAAGCCAGAAGAACACTATTATGTTTCCTGGAAATTATATTAAACAGGTTTTTAAATAATTCTTTCACCCGCTTAACCAGAGGGAAAAAAGTACAGACTGAATGTGTAGCAAGCAACTGATATAGAGCATCATTTCACAAAGCTCCAGCTCTGCAGTAGATGCTGAATGTAATAACTTGTTTTTTCTTCACAGACAAAAAGATGGATGTATCATCTTTGTGACTAACTGATTAGATTTCCTGCCATAATTTTTCAAAAGCAACCTTTCTACAAATCTATTAATCTCAAACTGGACAGATGCCATTTTCTGTTTTAAGTCTCTGATATCCTTTTTCTTCATCAAAGGACAGAAGAGAAGTAGGAAGGGATGGGTATAAAGACTTATGCCTGACTCCAATGAAACCAGCAGCAAGAAAATAATGTATACATTCTCCTGTGCATGAAACAAGCATATGAAGTTGAGGCAAATCAACATATCTTGCTTCATCAGCACCATCCTGATTAAATTCATGGAGTGGTTAATAATTCTATAGAACATTATTTTACCTCCTGTAATATTAGTGGAGGATTTTCAGAGTGCTCGTGTGAAAAAGGAATTGTGGCTAACCAGTTTGAGTGCAGACATACTGTATTTATCGGTTTCTACCCACATCATCTAAATATGTGTTTTGTCTCCTCCCATCCTGTACAGCTTCATATTGCACCACCCCCTCATTGCACCACCCTCCCATCACCACTTAAAGACATCCATCATTTTGTTTACCTGATGAAAAGTCACACACAAGCATGGTGTTGAGAAATGAAACCAAGACAGTTGAAAAAGAAGAGTTATTAAATTTCTGTGGTTCATTATTATTCCCAGTACAGCACCAAAATAGATTCCTTGACTTACAGCAATCTTGTTTCCTCAGTACCACATGTCTATGAAAATGGATAGCAAGAGTAACCATTTCTTCCCCAGCCTGCTTACACAACACATCTGTTCCATTGTGACCGTCTGATGTAATCAGAGAACTCACACAGATGAAAATCCTCTGGAATCTGCCTTTTTACATTATTTACATATGAAGAGCAGAGCAATAGATTAATCACCTGCTGTTGAAAAGTATTCTGTCCCCAAATCCATCTCTTTATAGATGATATATTAGGTGAATATATATTCATTTTCCTTACACGTTGCAAATGAACTATATCAGCCACACAGAATACACAATCAGTTCTTATATTAATGAAGCAATTTATCACTCTTGTGAAAAAAACCCAAACAAACCATAAATAAACAAGATGTGGGAAAAACAAACAAATCTTGTATCACTAAATACTGTGGTTCCAATGTTTTAAAACAGAACGAAAAATCTTGGGGCTTGGTACTGCTGCTACTTAGCATTAACTATGAGTGTTTCTATCTGGACTGTGTTTAATTTTTAACAACAAAATACTTGAAGAAATAAGGTTCAAAGAGTACAGAATATGCTTAGATTCGTAAGAATTTCCAAAACGCTGAAACTATAAATTCCATTGTAAGAAAACCAGGCTGATTAAAAAGAGCAAAAGATGACTTACCAAGAACCTCCTTTATAATATCTTATGGACAAGACTGAGTGCCATCAGCTGTTAGTACTGCTCAGTGACAGAACAGGCATCTCAGTTTGGCATAATGCACACAAACATACATGTTCTAGCTTTATTAATTGCTTCAGTATTTTAAACACCAAACTCAAATTCTGCCATCTGTCTAGGACATCCTTCCCTTTCCCAGTCTGCACCCGCAGTCTGTGAAAGAACTTGCTTTTTATGGAACCTCCTCCCACCACAAACCCAAACACAGCTCACTGTATTTTAATCAGTCAATGTAGTTAACCCAAACAAGAATTAAAATGGGATATATACTTACTTTTCATTTCTCTCTGCACAAACAGTGGTCCTTTCTTAAAGCCCACTTCCCAATATAGTTAATGTAGATTGTGTGCAGAGGAACTCTTTAATATAAAAAAAAATTTAACTTCTAACAGGCTTTTTATTTCTCCATTAGAGTCACCACCTGAGAGTAAGGAATTTTCATGACCAAGATAAGGTTTTTATTTATCCTATTTCCACCTGAATGGCTATAAAATTACTGATTAATTTACTAAACAATGCCAGATCTATTGATTTTCATCTGGCCCACAGCATGGATCATTTCCAGTCCAAATCCAAGACTTATATTCATGTAACAAAAGCAGTACAACACTATTAACTATAGCTACTAGATACCAGTAACTGTGCACCTGTGCAAGTGTATTAAAACCAATTATGATGAAGGTAAGGCACAGGAGAAAAAAGTTCAAGTACAACAAGACAGGGTTAGGTTAACTTCTCAAGCCTTTAGTCTCTGAGAAAATACAGCTGGACTAAGGCAATTCCAGCTCACAGTTTTCATAGAAAGGCCAGAAAACCTATCCAAATTACAAAATAAGTACTTGTTTCAAAAAAAAAATAGTCATAGTTTGAACAGGCAGAGTTTGAAATATGCATTGAAATAAGCTGACTTATTTTACTGGCAGTTTTCTTAACGTGGAACCAAATGACCATAGCACCAGGGCAGTGAGTATTACTGTAATGTATTAGTGGTTCCTTTGGTTTCAGATGTTAGCATAAACAAAACAAGAATGTATTCATATTCATCTCTAAGTTCTGTTCTTCAGTTAGACACCATGAAGCAAAATAGAAATCCTTCCTATAAAACAACAGAAACACTTCCCTCCACTGTTAAAGAAGCAAATCCAATCCCTGTTCCATGTCCTCTTGAGCTGCCACTGCACCAATGTATTGAGCTAGATGAGTTCACCCATCTTGACATCATAAACAATCTACAGGTCATGAAGTGTCTGAAAATTCAGGCCAAAAGCATTTTAAAATCTGAATGGGTTTTAAAATCTGACATCAAATGACGACCAAGGTCTTCATCAACTGGATCAAGAAGCTACTGCTCACAAACTACAATTCAGAGGAAGAGTCTGTTATCATTGAAAGCAACTGAGAAGAGTGCATGCAACTCTGGAATCTTTTCCAGAGGCAGAGTTTCATCAGGACAGAAAATCATGCTTATGCTAAGGCACCTGTAAAAGATAAGACAGAGATGGAATGGAAGCAGCCAGTAGGGAAAAAGAAAGCTAGAAAATAACAAGTGAGGACTAGAACAATGAATAAACGCCTAAGTCATTCTCAATTACAATGTACAAAGCAACAAACAACTGAGTAGCATTTCTTTGATTTCTTTCAAACCATCAATCCCTCCATTAATATACACACATCCACGCAATGTCTCCATATCCTTACACAGCTTTAAATCTGAGGATTACTCATGTACTGCTCCTGTCTCCTCTCATTCGTATAACCCAGTCATTCCAGTCCGCCTCCAAAAACATTTTGTAATAAATAATACATAAGCAATCAGCCCAGAGTGTATTTTTTCCTCCAGCTAGTGACAGAACAGGACTATCTTATGGGGTTCTTGTGCACTAACAAATTATTTATGTACCAAAGATTTACTGATCTTACCTTATGCATTACTAGAATGAAAATCATGTCATTGTAAATCCTTCTTCTGTATTAAACTGGAAAACTAACACTACTGTATTATACAGTTCTATCTGCTTGGATGGGTTGTTGTCTAACAACTCCTGCTTCCATGCAGGGATGAAACAATTCATTGAAGAATAGATTTTGTTTTGGTCATATAATGAAGATTAATTCAAAGGACTTGTTCTCTTTCTAGTATTTTTCCATCTGAAAGTAAGAAATCTGGAGTTGACTCCGAATCAGCTACAGGGCTAAGAGAGTCAAAAACCCCAAAAACTTTCATAAAAGTAATTAAATCCTAGAACAGTTATTAGTCACTTTTTAAAAAAGTTATTATCGCTCCTGCAAATATTAAAATGAAGATTGAATACCTTAAACTACTATTTGCTTAAATGATGAATGAAGTATTCTCTGGACGTGCCTAATTACACACATAAAGAAGAGAAGGCAGGTTGCCAAAAAAGTGAAATTACAAAATATGTTTTGAGAGTTTTGAAAAACTTCTTTAAAAACTTATTTACAAAATGGTTTTTCCTAGACTATGTGCCATTCAAGTAATAAACAGAAATTGCAGGTGTTTTGTCTTAGCAGCCGAACTGACATTAGGAAGAGATCCTTCTTCAAAGGCTGCATAGGAAGTATTCAAAAATGCATTTCCATACCACAGAGCAGCTGAGGCTGGAAGGGAACTCGGGAGGCCTTGCCTAAGAACCCTGCTCCAATCAGGCCACCCAGAGCAGGCTGCCCAGGACTATCTCCAAGGGCAGACCTGTGGAATTCATTATCTGTGAGCAGACTGTCTGTAATATCCACTATCCAGCTCACCGAGAGTAAGCTGAAAGTAAAATAAAGATTTTGCTCCAGTAATACTACCTATCACTCAGGAGAAATAGTTTTCAGACAATATATTATTTGAGTAGACTACTCTAGCTACAAAATACATTTTGAGTTTTAAATTCTGAAGAATTTTTAAGTGTTCTGCAGACATAAAGGTATTCATGCCATTAGATATCAAACCATGAAAGGCTATAGGTATTGCTGATAGGTATTGCTAGGTGTGTCACAGGGCCCAAAGATCCATTTGTAACGAACTGGTTGGTGACTGCTGAAGCAGAATCCCTGACTGAAACACGTATCCTGCTCCTTGATGGCATGGAAAACACAGTGAGAAAAGGAAACACAACTGCTACTCAAGAGTGAATGCACACCGTGCTCAGAATAAGATGAGAAGTTCTGTGTTGTAGAGGTTCATTTGTAGATTCCCCTTAAACTCCGGACATATTCCCTTTCTTCTTTATTTCCCTTCTATTTTATAATATTCTGTATTAATTCAGCTTTGGAAACAGAAGTGGAGATCCTAGTATGAGATCTCATAACCATGCAGACACTTTGCCCCATAGATTACACCCAATAACACATGGTCATAAACTGGTCACATGATTCTCTGTAAATATAAAAAATGTTTCCGCTAGTCAGAAGAAAAAATGTCAATAGAGTAAGAGACTGAAAGAAGTCTTTCAGCTGCTGGGTTAGAAGAAAAACATACATTTAACTCCTAGAAAGGATTGCATGGGATGTATCAAAGTTAATTCTCATTTTCTGACAAGTTACCTACCAATGTACACAAACACACAGACTTTTAATAGTAGAATCAATTTGGGTTTCAGAATTTGAGGTCTTCCTTGTGTGTTTTCTTTAATTAAATCTTCAGACCATTATATTCCTATTGCACAATGATTAGGTAAAATGAATGTGGTTCCCTTCTTCCATGCCTCATAAAATCAGGAAAAAGTCATGAAAATCCTAGTTATTGACAGCTATTCATTCATATAAATACCACCTAGTATCTAATAGAGTACTGAAGAAAACACCTGCAAAATACAAGTATAAAATAAAGTGTCTTTATTTAAATGTAAAATACTTCAAAGTAAACTCTACTACTATCAATATTTAAATGCTTTTGTAACTGACTTTCAAGTTGACTATATATTTATTGTAAAAGTAGCTGTTGATGTACAAAAGAACCACCGTAGTAGCTCAAGCTCTTTACTACTGAATACAATCTTTGGCTAAAGGCATAATTTTTCATCTTTAAAATGAATGTCTCAGATGATTATTTTCCCAAGGCAGATAAAGGAAAGATTCAGTCAAGGTGACAATTACCATCTGGCTAGCTATAGCCATTATAATTCTCCTAATTAATGCACATGCAATATTATCACAAATGCTATTAGAATCACAGTTAATGCTTACATTGAATATCACCATATATGTACATTACTATTTGCTTTGTATATTACTAGTAATTACTTTGTATGTTATTAAAGTTATATATAAGACTACCTGCTTTGAAGTCTGATAATACGAAAGATAAAAGTCATGAAAAAATCAGTGTCAAGCCCTCCTGCGAATTTCATACATGGATGCTACCATTTACACCCTTGTCTTTCTTCCACACCCTTCTCACCCCATTTTGGGGACTGACTACTTCTCTGAGAGCTTGTTGGGAGTACAAATGAGGACAGAATCAAAGTAAGAACAGACATAAAATCAGGTTTGACTTTCACTCTTTAAGTACATAAGTTATGGGCTGCATAGGGGGTAGAGAACACTGCCCACCAGGATGAGTACAGAACCTACCATGGCTTGCAAACTGTTGAAGAAAACAAGAGTGTAGTATCTGTACACTCTCTATTACTCCTATAAATACATTTATAAAACTATGAGAAAACCAAGTGCTATTAGTTCTTTTTTTCAGACTTAAATCTTGTGAAATTTAATTTTCAAGTTATTGAAATTCAAAGAAATACAGTTACTTACAAGCATGTCTGACTAAACATATTCAGAAAACTGTTTCAAAAACAAACCTGTGAAATGTAATATTTTGATTTCTACGGAACTACTTCACCCTCTAAACAAAAATCAATGTCTAAATCTAATGAAAGAATATTTTACTTAAAAGACAGTATTAAAACACTATTACCTCCAGCAAGGATCTTCTCCTCCAAATCACTCATTTGTTTCTTGTATGCTTTTAAAGCAGCTTCTTTAAATGATGGTCGTATTCTTTTTTTCTTTGGAATTTCAGTAACTTCAGTAATCATTTCTGGGACATTCTGATTTTCATCCTCCCTTATTTCTACTTCAGGAGCCACATCACTTTCAACTTCCAGTAACTCTTCACTGATCACACTGTCCAGCTGTGTGTCATATTGCTCCTCTGGCAGCATTGCATATGGGGTTTCATACAAGGACTGGTCCAGTTCATACTCTTGCACCTGCTCACTAGTTTCACTGCTATTGGTTCTATTTTCTAGTTTAGCAAGGACTTGCTCCATTACTTCTACATAGTCCGTTTCATTCTCACCAGATGGTTCAATTACCTCTTCCTCATACTCTGCTTTGTAGCAATAAGGCTCAGCATAAACATCAGAATCAAGAGTTGTACTGGATTCATTTGCAGTAGACTGAGATAATGTTCTAAACCTTCCCATAAAAGATGATCCACTGTCTTCATACCCACTCAAACTTTGTGTACTTTTATTCCAGACTACTTCTAAAGCTGACTTAGCCCGCTGAAGTGTAGATCCAAACTTAGGGAAGCTGAAAGTCTTATCAGAAAGGTCTATGCTTAACCGGCTGTGCCACGATTTAGGGGCGGTCTCCTCCGAGTCGTCACTTGGCAGCTCACTCTGACTTCGGTACATCATTGGCAATCTGTTTTGATTCTGATACGAGGAGATAGAATTGGTTTCCTGATAATCATCGTATTGACCAGTCCACTGACTTTGTGTTTCGCTGTCAAGGCCTGGACATGATGGAGAAGTACCATCTAGAGTGTAATCGTAGCTTTCAGTATCATACTGGAGGTCAGAACTTTGGCCCTTCCCAAAATCTGTCTGTTGGTCTGAAGGGCTGCTCATATCATACACAAAAACTTCCTGTGTGGATGAGTCTAGGCCCAAATCCGCCCCCTGTTCCAACTGATTCCAGTTTTTCCAGGAAAGATCATCCTGTAAGGAAAGCTGACTATCATCATAATGGTTTATGTCTCCAGATCCACAGATCATTCCATTGCTTACTCCACTGTCAACAGTTTCTATGTTCCCTGCTTCATTTTGTTCTGGATACTGTTGCATGTCTTGGGCAAAAGTCTGTTCCTGGGAACTGCCATACCAGTTTAGAGAATCATCTTGCTTTCGCTGCCAAAGTTCTCGGTCAGAGGAAGACAACAATGAACTGCCATTCGTTCTGCTAAAATACTGGTTTTCTGAAAAATCCTCAGAGTAAGACTGACATAATTTTGAGAAATCTGATTCTGAACGGCTAAGCTTTGGTGTTGCAAAGTCATTCTGTAAATGCCATAAAGGACTCATATCTGAATAATAGGCCTTTGACTGTTTGTCCATAGTGTCAGATTCTGGTGACTGATTGTCATAACTTCTGTGTGAAAAGGTGCTATTGTCAGCAGTTCTGTCAAGGTCTTTAGTGCTTGGGGACTCAGTAGTCCCCTTTGTAGTGCTTGCTTTTATGTGATGTGCTGATTTAGATATTTTTGCATAACTGTTCTTATTTATATCTGATTCCAAGTCTTTATCACTGTCAGGTGACTCCCAGTCGTGCATTTTAGTTTTTGTCTCCACGGTTAAAAGTTTCATATCCATGCTTTCATATGTCTGAGAAGAAGGCAGTCCTCTTTCTTTTTTATCTTTTATTTCATGAGAAAATATATCTGTAGAAATCCCAATGCCAGTCCCCTTAAGTTTATAAGACTTTTTTAAAATCAAATCTCTCTGTTGTGATGACTCAAAGTAAACAAGAATGGGTCTTGGCTTTGCATTTGGACAGTCTCTTTGCTGCCCAAGCCTTTGGGCAAACTCAATTTTAATAGTGCTTTGTGCCTCTGAGAATCCCATTTTTTCCATTAATATTTTGTAAACTATGCTTTCAGCTTTTTCAAGCCGCTCTTCAGGCACATTTAGAAACCTCAGACTTGCTTTGTTTCCTGGATGGCCTATCTGCTTAATGTAGTCATGTATGTCCCGAGTCTCTCTTCTAGACTGTACAAATCCAGTTCGCAATTGTTCAATTTCATTTTGCACAACTTCTACGCTACTAGAAATTTCATCAATTGATTGTTTCAGAGCATTAACATGCCCTCTTAATTCAGAGAGTTCTGTTTCAATTTGACTTATTCCCTGAAGCTCTTTAAAGATCATTTCCATAACATCGTGGGTTTGGCTAATACAACCTGTGGAACTAAAGCCAGGTTCAAGCGTATTTGATTTCTGGTGACGGCCAGTCCTGTCCAGAGATTTACTTCTCAATCCCCATGTTTTCCTCCACGAACTGAGCTCTGAGTCTGATGAGACGCACTCCTGGCTCTTTTTCCATTTCCTCAGCTTTCGCAGGGCTCCCAGTTTCAGGGTGTGTAAGGTGCGTTCTCCGTCCGAGCTCCCATCGGAGGCCGCCAGGCTGCTCAAGCTTTTCCTGTTGCGTCTCACGGGCATTGTGTGGGATGAGTATTCGCTTTTCTTGCTGTAAGTTTTTACTTCACTTAACGACTCAGAACAGGAGCTATCATTTGAAGACAGGTCTTGAACTATATTTTCATTATTAGTGTTTGCTACAAAAATATGCCTTTGCAGTCCATTGGCAATAGCAACTCTGTAACTGAATGTTGGAGAAAGTGAAAATTCTCTATTGCTTTCCTCTTCCTCAGTTGATAAATTGCGAGCAGATGGGCACTTGGCAATCTTTTTAACAGTGCTTTTTAAAGTGTTTGAAAATTTTGGATTTTTTGTTTGTCCAATGTGAGTTAAGTCTTGTTCCTTTTTGCTCTGGCAACTCTCTTTCCTTTTTGTACTATTTCCCGATTTCTTTGTAAACATTCCTTTGCAAATCTTATATATATAAGATGAGATCAGGCTCTTGAAGAGAGCAGAAACCATGGAGTGTAATTTATTTTAAGCTGTTTCCACAAAACACAATTTTTGATCCAAAGTATTTGTATCTCCAAAAGGATCATTGGCAAATGTTTCAATGGAGACTATAGCCATAAAAACTACTGATGCTCTGGGATAATGTGACAGAAAAATAAAAAAAAGTCACACATCTGCTTGTTCGAAACAAAATCCTGATGAGGTTTTGTATGTCTTGCAAAATCGCACTCTGTTGCACATGGCTTCTTGAAGGGTCTAAAAAGGAGGGAATGACATTACAATGGCTGCCAAGCAAACTTATCATTCAATCATACTGATGATGTTTTAACTAGGTTATAATGGAAACACGGACAATTCCCTATAATTGTCTGAATAGATTTTTTCATGAATAATTGAAGCTGGAAACAGTTCTTGGCAATATTGTTAACAACAATTAATAAGCTATACTTATTTCCAGGCTTCTTCATCCAGTTTAATTCTATAACTTTAACAGCAATATTAAGTTTAAATGCCCTCTGCTTTCTTTCAGAGTACTGACATTTCAATTTAGATCCATATGATATACTGCAGTGATCAAAAAACCAGACAGAGTAACAAATGGTTGCTAGCTAGTAAAACAGAAGCAAAAGTTCTCTCTTGCTTCATCTTTTGGAATAAGGTAGGATTCAGGTATAAGTGAGTGTTGTATACATGAAGTGCTGTTCTATCTTGAGATTGATTTACATGACTATATTTTGTGAAATAGTTGCTTTGACACCATACTTTAACATGCTATGATAATCCAGGACACAAAAGTGGGCTTATCTTCTTGGGAAGAAAAAGGAAAATAACTCATAGAACATAACAGAAAATAATAACAACTAGTGAAAATTCTCATCCAGGTTATTAAATCTGACATTTTTCTGGTAACAAACAAACAAACAAACAACAAAAAACCCCTCCAAAAAAACCCAACCCAAACCTACACAAAACATGGTTTACAAGTTGCAGGACATAAAGAGGTGCCATTAAAACAGGAAACCTATTTGATCTAAAAGAAGCCCAAAAAGCTTCCATGAGGTATCTGGAAGTTTCTATTCTATAAAAAAGAAGCTTGTATTCCATAGAAACATAGTCAATATATTTTAAATATGTCAGTGTATTCTTCTGTACAGCATATCCTTCACCTTCCAGTTTCATAGCTGCAGAATAAAAACAAGGCAACCAGCCCAGAAAAATCCATCAAAGAAGTTCTTAAACTGACTGATCTGGTTTCTAAAGCAGCTAAAAATTCTTTGGCAGAATAAGAAGTCTGTTTAGATACAGGGTATATGAAGGGTTAAAAAGTGCTCTATGGTGTCTTAAGAGGAGTGGAGAACATGAACTGTCCTAGTCTGCATCCTGGCACTTTAGCAAACATCATGGTCCACTGACACACCTCAAGGTCTGGTCTTTGCATTCCATTATTTGTCCTCACTGACCTTACTATTACACTCTATATATTCATTGATGACATATATACACGTATGTAATGGTAAATAATAAACACTAACTCCTGATAAATACTGCAGCATCAAAATGCACAGTGCTGCACAGAGCACAGGCAAAGCTGCTAAAAGCCTGGTTGGCTTCTGGAATCCTGGAACAGAGGATGTAAACAGACTCATTTTTTTTCCAGTTATAACAAAATTCGGATGCAGAGAGAGCAGAAAAATAGAAAACATTCTTCACTCTTCCCAAAGTGGCTATTTATTATTTTATACAAAGGTGAAATATCTGTGGGACATGAATCACATTTTTAACACATATACATCAGCTTAGTCCTTGTAACTTCTTTTTCTTTTAGGCTTATGTGTAAAGTATCAAGAGTGAGTTAAGAGCAAGCAATACTTGGGAGCAAAAGAATGCTCAATGAGACTGCATGCAATTTTCAAGGAATGCAAATGACATCTCTCAGAATATTGAGAAGTTTCCACTAGAGCTGAGGCTGCCTTGTTTTCACATATTATTAGTAGAGAAAGGAACCATCTTGGGACACTTTTCAATGTCAAAGGCATGTTTCTGGATGTAGAAACACTAGTTAACCATTCAGTTCTTACACTGAATGTTTGTAACCATTTACTGAACAAGATCTGAAGTGTGATTTCCTACCTCCTCTGCTCACATAGCCACAGATTCCTAAATGTCCTCTTTATATAAACTTCACTTACATGACTTGGACATTCTTCAAATGACTTCAAATCAAGAATGTATAAATGAGCCAGAAGGCTCCTTCCCTGTCTCAGTCTAAAAAGCAGCAAGAAATAATGAAGTTCTCACTGGAATTTGGAACAATTCCATTCACTTTAAATAAGGTTCAGTGCTTCTGTGTAGAATAATCTTGATTTCTTAAGCAAGCCACATACATATATATATATGCTTGTGTGTTTGTTTTACCCAGTGTCTAATCAAGACACTTTTATCAGAGATAACTGAAAGTATTACAAAGAGCTGAACATTCAGCACTGAATTTATTTAAAGCCAGTTTCTGACAACGCCACAGAGAATTAAAAGATGTACTGTTACAAACTCAGGGAGATCTGCTAAATGGAGCAGATTTATGTTCTCTCATGCGAGTTCTATTCCATCTCAGCTGTATTAGTCATATGATCTGTTAATCAGTTTCAGCCTACCATTGCTCTGTCAAAAACTCCTTTTCTACAACAGTACGTCTACACATGGAATCAAGTTTGAGTCATAAAAAGTCTCATCCATTTCTTTCTGTAAAGATTTGCACAAGTTGTTCTTAACATTTTAAATCAACGTAAGGTTAAAACTCCATAAGGAACAGTCTTTCAAGAAGCACACAGAACTAAGTCAATTGTTTGAATGAGCTGCTAGTTGTCATTTAGAGAGTTTCTTGTTTTATCCAGGTTTCCTGATAAACCATTATGATCTCATTTTTTTAATTCTCACTTTGCTTGTTTATTGAATGAAAACAATTTTTATGATAAAGTTCAGCATCACTGGGTTAACCCATTCTAAGCATAAGGAATGATGTGGAAATGTTATAGCAGTAAGGTATGGACTTTATGCTAGATGGTAATAGAGCAGGAAACTGGAAAGTGTTATGGATTGTGAGACTAGAACTAAAATAAATTCTTAATGGGGTCCTTCTATAAAGAAAGGAAAAACTGACACTTCCATCAACTTTGACCCATAGCAAATCTGAAAATGGTTTTGTTTTTCAACTTGATGGTGAACAGATAATGTGGGTCAGTTTCATGCATATTCAACTGGATTTGTTGATAACAAAGCATTGTCAAAATAAAAATTGGAAAAGTTGGAAGCATCATTTATAAAGGCTCTTATTCCAAGTCTAAAAGTAACATGTCAGGTAGAAGGAGGGAGGAGTGGGCTGAGTTGAAAATGATAGCTTTTTAAATAATGCAAACAGAGTATTTTAGTTACAAATCTGAACACCAGACTCCCATTTCAAAAATTATTTTAACAAATCCAGCCCTTTAGTTTTATAAAAAAAGTGAATCATCTTAAAAATATAATTTCAGTATTTAAATAGAATAGCTAGATCACTGCTCAGCTTCTGTTGAGATCCTAGTAAATGAAGCTGCAGAGCAGCAGTTCTCTCCATTAAGAGGGAGCTTTTTGGATGCAGACTGTCCCCTTATAAAGCAAGAACCAGGCACAATCACAGCCTTGCTTAGCCTTCATACTATTAATCAACTACAAGGGGTCTGTGTGTATTGAAAGGGGCAGGCAAGAAGATGAGACTCAAGTGAAGAATCTCTCTATAAAATACCCTAAGATAGTTCATGTTCACAACACCAAGATGTAGGGGGAACCAAAACAAAACCAAGAAGTCTTCATCTGCAGCAATACCACACTGTGTTACTGCCAAAATAGTCACTGGAGTCTATAGAGAGAAACATATTTTTATGATATGCAAAATACTTCACAGAAATTAATTAATCCATCAAACAGAACAACAAAAAATGTGCAAACAGTCTACCCTGCATCTGCAGAAACTAAGAGAGGTTCTCTTACCATCAGGAACATAAGGAATTAATAACAGAATTCAGATACACAGATTTATTCACTAGGGCCTTTTACTAGTCCTATGCTTGCCTGGGAATAAAGTTATCTTGACATAAGTGTAGCTGCCCTCAGCTCAGGTCTGCTGGGTGAAACCTGTGCTCCCTTCCTTGCGACAGGCCTGACGGTGTGCACTCCACACTGCTTCATTAACTTACTCCAACAGCAGCGTTACACTGACAGTCAGCTCACATGACCTCATTCAGAAGAACTTCATTTAGAGCACTTATCTGCTCCTTTATATTCTTCTTAAATTCTCCTTGTAGTCTTAACTACTGACACTTTTAATCTGTGTAATTTGTCAGTCTCTTGAGGTAAAATGACACTTACCTTAACACTGCATATGCTATGTGGATGACCTGCCCAAAGACCCTGGCAAAGGCAGGGATGAGAGCAATGAAGAGACCTGCTTGCTCTTTGGGGTCATTATTCTTTCTTCCAAGAATTCCTCAGGTTTTCAAAGCCAGGGACTTGTCCTATCCCTTCAGCCCCTCCAACATGCACAGGAGAGCATGGAGTGCTATGAGCACTCTCACCCTTTGGCTAAGGAGCTGTTCCTATTGTTCTTCAAAACCATTTGGAAAGGTTACTAGATCTGCTTATTTACCCAGTGATACCTCTTTATGGTTTCTGCTATTTATGCATATCTAACCACCCTAAGAACATGTTGCCTTCTCTATGAGAATGTAAAAAGTAAAACTAACCACCAAACTGCTGATTCAAATTCCAGTCTGAAAAGCCTACAATCTCTTATTTTTAACCCACAAGGCCTACAGCTGTCCTGAGGAGGCTGCACATATATTCATGGGGTACACAAATTCCAATCTAAAAATTCAACAGTCATATTGCAAGACTGGCCATTCATAGCTGTTACTGTTTGATGAAAACAGCTGGAAACAGCACATGCTTAAACCTGACTGGCTCATTGTAACTGAGAACATCTAAACCAGAAATCATATACAGAACTTTGTGCATTAGTGAATTAACTCCGTAGTTCAACAGTTGCAATTCAACCACTCTGTAATGTATAGAAGCACACTGTCTTTGGATTAGCTTACAAGAAAATGTAAATTCCTAGCAAATTAGGACAAGTAATTTTCTGTAGAGAAAAGTCATCTTCATTGCTTCCCTAGTACTATGACCACTATTGAAAAAGAGAAGAGGTTTTTCTGTTGTTCAGTAAAAGATTTTTTTTTTTGCAATTACTGGGGTTTTTTTTACTTTTAAAAAAATGTCTTTATCATTAATCAATTACTGCAATTATACACAAATTGAAGAAAACCCCACTTTTACCACAACTTGCAGAATTAATTTTTTAATTATGCTATTCTCTACACTTTTGTATTTGTAATATTTTCATTTTTCTCTATGAAGTTTTGTTAAGACAACTGAGGCTATTGCAATTCAATTATTTATGAACTACTAATTAGATTGTTGAAGGCATTTAGAACACTATTTCTTTAGAAATGAATCTATAGCATGGTATTTACATTACAAACATGAAAACTTGTATTTGAAGCAACTGCTGTTAAAGGTCAGTGGTCTTCACTAGACTAGAAACAGAAAGGCATGTGCCAAATACAGTAGATTAACACTGAGATGTAGAAAGCTATTGAACAGATTCTAAAGGTAAAATGTGGCCCATCTGGAGAGCAGTAGATAATGTAGGCCAGTTGAATGTGCACAGAAGAGTAAGAGACTGCAGATGATTTGGAAAGCAGCTTCCCCCTTATTTGACTAAATGTACTGACTTCTTTCTCTTTCTTTCATGTTTCTAGTTTCCTCAGCTTTTTCAACTAAAAAACCAAACAAATTACACAGTAGTGTATAAACAAGGTGGTAATAATGACATTTTCCACCTCTTACAACTGTATACATAATATATGCTATCCTATATAAAAATTTGGTTTTAGTCTATATTCAGTACAAAACCTGCTAAGGTTGAGACAATTTCACCAAATAGTTCATTTCTATTTAAAAGTAGACTACAAAGGGAATGGAAAACATGGGGAGGGAAAAGTTATTTGCTGACAATAAGGAGATTGCTGTATTAATAAATCAGTACCAAACAGCTGAGTTAGACAATTACCTGCTTGCTATTATGTCAAATTACTGTAAATAAAACAGCTACTACATAATAATCAGAACCTATTTAGTGCCTATTAAAAAACAGAAAGTAACAACACACATTTTGACTTAATCTCAGTTCTGTCTCTAGTTTTGCCTGTGTTTGAATAGAGGGTCTTTTAAACATTACACTCTGGGATGCCAAGTTGAAGCATAACGTATGCAGAGACTGCATTTACAGTTTATTGACTATATTCAAAAGTTCTTTTAATACTAACATTTCAAAAATTTTAGCAACTTTTCACGATAGTAATTCTATCGGAAATATAATTAAACAAAACAAAACAAACAAACAAAAAAACCCTCTCCATTTTCTTTCAGGTAAGAATTTTAATCCTCCAACTATACTGGCCTAAGCCTTAGAATAAGCAATGCACTGCCCTGAATGAGATCTCTCTTGGACAGAGCTTACCATGAACTCTGTGACCATGTGTGCACTACATCACTCTACAGCTTTGAATTTTTCTTCTTTTAGGGTTTCGGGGATTTTTTTTAACTACATACAAAAATTCCCAGTGAAATGTTCACAGTAAGAGAACAACTTTATATGGGCCAGGTAAGCCCTCTGGATTCCCCTCCTCTGCACTCAGATTTTACATATTTTCTAAAATCTAGTAAACTAATAGTTCCATTAAACTTTTAGAACTAAACATTATAAAAAAGAAAGTTTTTGATAAAGTGGTCTTTAATTTGATAAATGGTAGCAATCATCTCTGCTACCTGCATTTGAGAAATACAACAAGCCCAAATGGCTACAAATGCTGTTGACAACAACACTCGGATGAGTAGGCACACACAGCTTGTGTGCTTAACACCTGAAATGACATTCATTGCTAAGGATGGTAGATATTAAACATATTTCTAAATTTGCTGCAAAAACTTTAATAAATAAAAGCCCTCTGTTGTCTTTGCTTCAATATACAGACAACTGTGATACTCAGATTTGTACCTGAAAGTAAGAACCTCTGCTATGAACCTAAGTGAATGACACAAATGAGAAAACAAAACCAGTGTAACAACCTTCTTAGGTGCCAAAGAATTTTTATGCTTCAGAGCTGTAGTGGTCTCACAAGGCAGAAGCTATTATCCTACATTCTTCCTGGATTTTCACAACACTACAGTTAAAGGAAATTTTGGAATTTTCAGTCCTCATCAATGTTTTAGTGAATTGGGAGATATTCTGAGCTATGAGTATTCTCCTACTGTGCAACACTCTGGAATCTCAGTACTTTACCTGAGATTTCCAAGTGTTTCCACAGCAATGTATAGTCATTATGGTAATGTGCTGACATCACTGCAGGATCAAGCAAATGGTACAGTGACAGAAACCCTCTATACAACTCTCCAAGTTGTGTATATTCCCCTGAAAGAATCGTCATTTATCTTGCATCATGGCTTTTTCCTTTGAGATGACAGCTAACCTTAATTCATAATCATAATTTCTATCACTACATCCCTTACAAAAGGAATTTGTGATGAATGAAACATGCTTTTAGCCTTAAATTCTACTTTTCATTCTTCTTAGTGCTTTTAGACTTAACAGCATTCTCTTGCTGCTTTTCTCACTATGTTGACTCAGATAATAAGATTTAGCACTGACTTTTAGAATATTTGTATGTGCCAAGTAACATTTTCAATTGCAAATCACATTTTTATATTACATTAAAGAAAGGCTACTTTATATAATCACTGACAGGAGACAAGTATAATGTCACCCTCTCTGTGAAAAACAGCTACAACTTTACAGACAGTTTATTTTTACATCAGAAAGCAACTGATGTTACACCAATGGATGTTTTTAGAGTTCCTGTCAGCCAGGGGTTAACAACAGTATTAAGATGCTGGCACTAATATAAAACCTTTTTGGATCAACATGTAATACAAAAAAAAGCTTACTTCTAACTAGGCTACATTGAAATTAGAAATGCAACAGAATGTTTTAAGGTATTTCAAGAATAATGAACAATCAAATAATGAAGTGTTTTAATACATTTTTACTAGACATTATAGGACAACTATCAGTGTCCTTAGTTTAAGGGCACATAGCTTTGTGTTCTATTTCATTTATTATATGCCAGCTGAAGGAAAATATTAATAAGAAAGTGCTAAAGGAGACAGGTGACTAAAGAAAGGTGAAGACTGAAGAATACACTCATATTTTTATATCTACATAATTCTTCCTCTTAAAGCAAAATGAACTATCAGTCTCATAGTATGAAATTAGTTTCTGCTACTATTGGCCTCTGAAATTGCAGAAGGAAAAATACTAACATTATCTTCTTGAACCTAAAGTGATGGACAAAAATGCATGAAAGAGTTACAGTGGTTTTTTAGGTTGTGGCTTGGAGGAGGTATAGAATAGAGGGTATTCTAAGACACAGATTTAGCTGTGGAACAGAATCAAGCATGTAGTCTAAGCAAGCTGCCTCCTCAAAAGAAAGCTGCAGGGTGTTCATCTTGGAAATTAATCAAGACCCAGAAATACATAAGCATCCGTAAAGCTCAATTTATTACTAATCCTATCACAAAATGCAAGAAAGGTACTGACATAAACAAGCAAAACACATTATATTTTCACCATGTATTCATATAGTTTGTTTATATTTTTGTATCAATTTAAACATACCAACTCACTGAAAAAACCAGCAGCATACTGTCTAACCCAACTTACACTGTGAAGTTACCAACCTTACAAAATAACCTCCCTCAGTTTTAATGAAGTGTTAATTCCAGAAGCCCAGACAGTTTCATCAACATTATAGCATTAGAAAGCAAATCAGCTACAAGTCAATGCATGGCATTAGCAAGAACAGCAGGAGGTACATTCAGAATGAAAATAAGCAAAGGAAACAAAGGAAACAGAAAACTGTATGTAGACTAGACAGAAAATAAAAGAGCATACATACCTGGATTAAATTCTTCTTAAAAATAAAATACAAATTACATACCACCATCTTTATATTATTTTCCATTTATGCCGAAACACTGTACACAAATCCATTTCTAATTTGCCGTTCTTCCTTCAGCCTTAGATGATACAACATGAGGCTGCTTCCCAGTGATTCAAGTCAAGTGCAGTCAGGCATGCTGCTAGTCTGCAACGGTATCTGTTCTAAATTCCACGGTATTCCCTAGGCAGCTTTAAATGGGTTTTTTTTCCTCCCTCTCTCATTTTTTTTCTCCCTCCTACAACTTGTGCTAACAGCTAAGAGTAATCGTGATGTTAGCTCCTAATTGATGCTGCAGCTCAGGGTTGTTTCTCCCCTGTAACAGCAGAGCAGGAGTCAGTGTCCTGCTCCGGTTCAAAAACAACCACACGCGAGCACAGTGATCATCCTGGTGCTTCCTGAGGCGGGAACTTCCCCCGCCGCTGCTCTCTGTGCGCTGCTCGCGAATGCAGCAGGGCTGCAATGGGCACAGCCCTGTGCGCGGCAGGAGCCCTCTGCTCGCACAGCGCAGCACAGGCAGCGCCGGGGGAGCGGCCAGGTGCGCATCCGTGCCCGCAGGGACAGCAGGGACAGCAGCGAGAGCAGCGGGAGAGCAGCGGGAGCATCTCTGGCTCGGCAGGGCCGTGTTCCACCCCAACCTTCTCTCTGTCAGTCTGACACGACCCACAGAAACCATTGTGGAGCTGTTCCTTACAGCACCGCTTCCATCAACAGCTGATCATTTTTGTAATGAATCTGCTAAATACCCTTCCTAACTATTATCACTCCATCATGATTTAAGGACGCTCCACAGAATAAGAAATGGATCACTCACTTTCCATGAGAAGCACTTATATATCCCCAATTAATACCCAGGCAGTAGGACTCAGTCATTTATTTACTGCAATTCAAACAGCAGAATGGATTACTATTGTGCATTGCAATTATCCTGCACAGAATACATCAGGTGTTTTTCCAAATGTTAACAGGTTTAGTAGTGTAAGGCCACATGCAGCCTTACATGCACTGAAAATATATTTAAAACTGACACATGAAGAACTACAGAAATGCATCCAGAATGAGCCTATATAAAACCGTTCTACAAAGTGTACACGCAACTGAAGTGTAAAAGTTTCACAAAACATGTGTACAGGCATAAACCCAGAGGTATGAGATTATCCCCTTTAATCCTGGGAGACAGCATGACTGGAATGCCATAGTGAACACTCAAGTATGTATCTTTTCCATATAAAAATTAAACCCTCAAACTTTGGATAGTCTGTAGGAACTGACATTTGTAACAGAGAAGCTTGTAATTCAGTTACTTTCTTCAAATGATACCTTGAGTTAAAGGCCACACTTAAGAGTGTTTAACATTTCTTGTAATAGTTAGAACTTATTGGTTATAGCTTTCACTTTCTGCAATCCTTGTTAGTACTGTCATCCTGTGACAGTTTTATGTACAATTTATAAATGGAAAAGTTCTAGAATTTTTGTTGTACGTTAATATTTTTGATTTTTGCATATCATTATAAAAATAATTATGGACCATTATATTATGTATTTCTGGCATAAATGCAACCTACAAACAACCCATTAATTAGATTTATTGTTAAGGACCAGATGATTGAATGCTTCATTATTCAAATCTTATTGTAGTTATTAGCCTGCAGCCATTATCTAATATTCTATCTAAACTGAATCACTCTTTAAAACTGCTGCATTGCATGCCAACAGAATATACTACAAAACTTTCTTGTAAGTGCACAATAGGAAATACTCCACTGATATCAATACTCAGTGCTATATTCCTAATGACACAAGATGCAATAATAAAGCTTCTCAAAGTCAACAGGACTGCTCATGTAAGGAGGAAAAAGGGAAAACCAGGCAGCCTAGTCAAGCATGCCCACCCGTAGTAGCCACACACTAAGAAATAAGTATCAGCTTCAGCAAGATTAAACATATGGCCTTAACACTACAGACAGTAGTAAAACCAGTAAATACTGGAACTGTTTTGGAAAAATACAAGGTTTTGTCATTTAATTAAAAAATGCATTTGCCAGTAACATTAACTCAGAATGCTTGGAATAATGTTGCCATCTTCAAAGAAGTTCCTCAGTGTTGGCCCTATTTATACTCATCTATTGTGTTACCATATGCTGCATATTTCAGCTGAAAGCTGAACTTATTCAACTTATTATCTTGATAATCCATCATAAGTAGGACATTTTACTCTACCAGATGAATTATTCAGTTGATATTTCAGAAGGAAATAAAAAAGCAAACATCAATCCAAAAACCTTCAGAACCCATTATGGTTTATCTTCCCTGGAGTTAAAATTCTGTATAGAACTTCTCCAAGCCAGAGATATGGTGAGTTTGCTTTAATGATACCGACCAATTAAGAATGAAATTTCATGTAAATATGTACTAATTACACGTAAGTTACCCAAATTCGTAACAAAGTTATGTTGGACCTCTGTTCACACAATTCTCACATGGATAAGATGTTGGTGACTTTCTAGAGTAAGTCTGTGAGCACAGGTTTCTCTACTTCAGCTGTAGAGTAGCTGAAGTTCCCACAGTTCTGGAAGCCCAGACAGTTCTAAGTCAGTGACTGGAATGGAACTCCAGAGCATCTTGAGCACACATCCACATTAGTTTTTGAAAAACTAACGCAAAGGAGCACTTTGTGTGTGTGGGCCCTGGGCATTGTAGTGGTTACTTGGCAGTAAGCTGAGGTGTTCATGAAGAACTCTCAGTATTCACACTGATTTACTCTATTCCCTAAACAGAGCATTAAAGAAGTAACTGCCACACACGGAAGGAAGAGAAGAAATACATGCATTTACACGTAGATATACAATATGCATGGAGATGTGTAACTTGTCCCAAGATTCCAGCCAAACCCTGTAGCTCGTGGAGAAAAACAATGAAAACCCACCCAAAGAAAACACTACCACCACCAACCCCAAACCACATCCCAAACAAAAAGCCCAAACCCCAAAGGGCAGCCATAAGCCTTCATGGAGAAAACAGCTATTCTTTGTTCCTATTTCCAGGATTATATGATCATGACTTTCAGAGATGATTCTTTGAGTTCTTATAAATAAAAGCCTGTCCACTGACAATATTTCAGTAATTTCCACCGCTACTTTTGTGTAATGAACCCGGCCTTAAACAACATATAACTATTTTAGACGTTATTTGACTATTTCTACTGTGTAATTCTTACAATGAAACACTGATAGCAGTAAACTGACAGAACGACTTTGAAGTAATTTGTACTTCACGATGGATTTCAGCCTGCAAGCTGGCAAAGCTGTCAGGTGACGAAGCTATCCCTGCCCCGGTTTGCTGAAGCTGTGGTTATTTCTCCTCTTGTACCAAGGAGCGGCAGTCAGTGCCAGCTCCGGAGCCCATCAGTCACTCCAGGGTGAAGCTGTGGTTATTTCTCCTCTTGTACCA
>VXBR01000362.1:350670-393206 GCA_013400215.1 Cisticola juncidis
CCCGCTCCCCGCGCGCCCCCTGCCGGCCGCGCCCGGCCCCGCAGCGCTCCGCGGCCCTCGGGGCGCGCACAGCTCCGAGCTGCTCCTCTCCATAGAGGACTTTGTTTTCCCTACACTGACTGTGGTTTTTTACTAGTGAAGCTCAAGGTTTCCTTCTAAAAAGAAGAGTTTGCAGACAGAGGGGGAAAGAGAAATTAAGTGCGCTTGCGTTTCACAAAGCACCTGTGAGCTGGTTTACTTTTACTGTGAAAAATGCTTTGAGACATTCTGAAGATGGCTAAAGATACTTCTCATTCCACATTAAAACTTTTCCAGACTTTTGTTAAGCCAATTGCTAATTTTATAAAATGATGCCGCTCGAATTCTATTAAGTGAAATAAAATCACATTTAAGACTTTTAACAGCAATTAATGGAACAAGCAACCAATGTAAAAACACAATTCTTTCTTGCCAGCTGCAATTTAAACAAAATTTGCCCCTAATTTCAGAAAGGATCATAAGATGGCATCATAGATGAAAAGTAAATACAGGGGCAAAAGCCCAACAATAACTGAAGAACAAATCAAGAAACACTTTATTTTTTTTTTTTTTTTTTAACCCAGGAGGGAAAAGTAAGCTTTCTTCCCATTGAGATTTATCCAGCACCTGAGGAAATGTAATGTATTTGAAGTGGTAACTTAAGAACAATATATGTTGCTTCTGAAATTTAATTCCCCATTGTGTTCCTTCCTTATGACTACTTTGCTCATTGTTATTCTCTAGGAATGTATTCATTCCAGAAATTGGTTTACATTTTTTTATCTAAGAAAGCAGAATCCTTGCTAAAACATCTTTTAAATGAAGAATCTGACTCAGTTACCACTTTTTATGTAGGGAACTGCTTTTAGGTTGCCTTTATCTCAAGCCTCAAGGCTTCTCACTCTTATCCTCTGGTTCTCTGCCCCATCCCACTGGGGAGAATACATGAGCAGCTCTGTGGGGTTTAGTCACTCGGTGGGGTTAAATCACAATAACAGGGTAAAGCTCACTGAAACAGAAGTGACAGACTGGAAGAGTTACAGCATCTCCATTCAATACAACCCTCAGTCACATATTTCAATTCAAGTATCTATTTAACAGTGCTACTACAAGCGCTAATTAAGAGCCATCTCAAGATATGTCAAAAGTGGCAGCAGCATAGGAAGATGTAGAAAAAGAGTGCACCACCAAATTTGAAAAATATAATTATTTGATTCTGAATTAAAACATTCAACCCCACCAATCAGAAAACAGGTAAAGAGTAGATCACAAGAAAGACCCATAGTGATAAAGTAGGAACTCTAAAGCAGATGCTGCAAGGATTTCAGAAAATGAGTGATTGCAACAATTGTGAAGTTACATCTTTTATAATAAATCTTGGAAGCAAGGTAATTTACTCTCCTGGATCTTTTTCCCCCTAGGCCTTCTCCCTCTAGCTACTGCTTAGATTGCATCAATATAATTCATTAGCTTTTCAGTGTATGACCTGCCATTCTTTGTGCTAGGATTCAGAGTTCATCAGTGCTCCATTCTTGGCTGCTCTCAGTGCTCTCCTATCCTAAATCTCCCACTGAAATGATTGCTGGTTATCTGAGTATTTCTCTCTCCTCACCCTAGGGCTTCTTTCCCTTTCTTGCACTGTGAGAGGTTCTCTGCCAGTCCTTATAACTAACAAGCCCAATTCTCTCCCCAGTGTGATGGTTTCTTGCATTCACAATCCTCTTTATCATCACCACATTCCAAAAGGCAGCTTTTTCCTCCCCAGAATGGTGCCCATAAAGAACAGCCCAGCTGTTTCATACTAACTGGCTTGTTTTTCCTGGTTTATGTGAAACATCCATTATCCCTTGTAAACTTTCTCTGATGAGAATCCTATTGAGTTTCAGTCTTCTGGTGGTTTTTTTTTAAGCATTGCCTTAAATGCTCACAAAACACTCTACAATTCAATTACAAATATGCACCAGGAGCTGTACAATTCTACAACACATTGAATTAGCCACAGGTTACCAATGAAGCCAATAATAAATAATTTAACATCAGTCCAAAAACAACCTACAAAATGCTAAAACATGGTTACTTGAAACAGCAGGAAGAGAAAAAAATGTTTTGATGGTGCCCTTTTGAACTCTGAAGCAAAGAAGAGAACTGAAGTTCAATTGTGGAAGAGAGCACACTACATTCCTATTTGCTGATTTTCTGTAATAATTGTCAAAAGCAAAAGCTTAGGTTTCTTATGCTCTATTGTGAATCATTATATCTCACTTTTTGAAGAGAAAAGCCGTGATAATGCTTTTTCTGACCTTCCCTAACAGAATCCTCAAATAATGATACAGCAGCTCATAAAGATTTCTCCCAGGGTCCATAATGCTTAATACCTTCAATTAATTAAAGAAACCAATTTTCAACTTTCACACTAATTTAAGGCAGGGAGTAAATAATAGAATAGCTAAACTCACAATACCATAGGAAGATTTAAGTTAAAGTAAGTCTTCAAGTAAGTTAACTGTAACTCTTTTCCAATAAAAAAGACATCTCCATTTTATTTTCTTCACAAGTATATGAAATTTCAAAACATTTTCTCCCTGAGAAACTTTCAGAATGACATCATTCCAGAGGTCAATGTGTAACATGACCTTGAACTTCTGCCTTTATCAGTGTATCTCCTTTTGTCAAAATAAACTTTCTAAACACCACTTTTTGAAAGCCTTAAAGGCAACTATGAAGTAATTTTCAGACTGTTGGTCCCATTGCCTCATACTGACCTTTCTACCTTCATGTAAACTCAGAGTTCAGACATGAGACAGTCAAAACCATTGGCACTGCAGAAGTAGGACTCCTTGATACAACCCATCAGTAGTTCTCTTCAGATACGATATATTAAAAATGTGATTTTTAAAGCAAAGACATCCCAGAAAGTCCTTTAATTTATCAGGTATATTTTGAGCTTCCTCCTGCACCAATTAACATTCAAATCATTGTCAAAATATCTGCAGCTTGGCAAATATGCATTTATGCTGAACTCATTTAACTGAAAAGGAAGTGCACTTCCGTTTTCAGATTGTCATTTTTGTCACTTTTTGTTTAAATATTTAATCTTTGAAATAACTTCACAAAACTAAAGAAAGCAGCTTCTTTGCTGACAGTCATTTCACTCAATCAAAATGCTGATTGCCAGTTGCACATAATAATTACTGTTTAGTTGAATCAGGATGCAAAATATCTATTTTTAATACTTTATGAAAAGGAAATACTTGTTTGTTTCCACTTCATGACAAACTTGCATTACTTGGAACACAAGGTTAAAAAATTTTTCAACTGAAAAAAAAATTTCTTTGGGTTTATTGAAATATTTTAAAGAGAAGGTTGGTATTAATCTCATAGCCCCATGGCTCCTAAACAAAGAATGATTTCTGCTTTCCCAGCCTTAAATTCCCACTGCTGTCATTGTGTAATATCTGCTTTAGTATTAGTTTATCACTTTTTGTTTCTGAATAAGACAGTAAATCAATAGAGCTGACAAAACTAAGCTGCTGATAACTTCTGTCTTAGTGAGCATTCTCATACTGCACATCACCACTGCATCCATCATGTCATTCACCACAAATCACAGAGAACAGCATTACATCCATCCACGTGAATATTTAGTTCTACCTAATATTTTTTTAAATTTGGAACACACCAATATAGTTAATTTATTGAATAATTAGTGATCTATGGATGTGTTGTGTTAAGTTAGGAGTGAGGCATGTCAGGAAGATTTACCAATGCAGATCTGTGTCACTCACACTGCTGATCTCCAGATTGTAAAATCATTCAATATAGTGCCACTATGTCACTGTTTTATTTCTCTCCAACACTCATTATTGTCAATAAATACAGTTGTGGAATGATACAAAGGGTAACTTATAAGAGTAGTGTCCTGCTTAACATTAGCCTTACGCATGAATTACTATGCTTTGCATTTGATAAAAATCACATCCATCTCAGAGAGGTGACATTTATTTATTCGAATATATTTCAGCAGCAAAACAGTCTCTGCTTCACTCAGGATTAGTAGCTAAAGATATAATCAAAGTGACATATACAACTGGGCTAAGAGGGGAGGGAGGGGAAAACACATTTGATTATACTCATGGCTGACACCGAGTTAAAAGAAAAAAACTCTCCAAGTGCATCCTCTCCTAACTGTCAGTACTTCATAGCTCTTATTTCCAAGCTGTTAGAAAAGTGAGGGAAATAAAAACAAGTGAACAAGTGTCCAGCACTCCTGGAATACAGTGAACATGAAACTGAAAACCACACACTGGAACTGGATTATTTTAAAAGAATTGTGGTTTAGATTTTTGTTTTGATCAATTAGCAAAAGCACAATTAGAGGACCCTATCTAGTTTTGCACTGTCTTTTTAAAAGCTATTATTGGCAGATATTAGGTTTTACCTCAAATTCTTAATTCCTCTCCCCTCTCAAAGAGAGGAAAGGTTTCCCTAAAGCTTTTATCTTAGCACTGTTAGATCTTACATAATTGCAAGAAGGTTTAACTATTGCTATTTCAAATATGCACCAAGGCAATTTATTATCTAGAAAGAAACAATCTCCAGAACAGTTTGGCACTTTTCCTATCTAGTCAATGTTTGAGTAAATATTCATCAGCTACAATGCCTCTGGTGAACCACTGGGCTGTCATCTCCTATTTGATCAGAACAGACTAATTCAATTTCATATTTCCATAGATTATCATTAAAAGCATACATTCCAAATATTATTACTGGAACCAATATATTTTCTATTATAGTAAGAATTCATGTTTGTTTCACCTGTGAGGAAATATCTTAAGGCCACCAACCTGAGCAAACTACATTCCCCCTCCCCCTGTTCCAAGTAAACCCACTTCCCTAAACCTCCAGGAATAGTTGAAGAAACCTCCTCCCCCAAATTGTTAATTCTCCGTTCTTAATTGGGGATTGATTCCTTACCTATGCCTGCTTTGATGCCTAAAAATCTCCCTCATGGTTACTGAAGGCTGTTTATTTTTCCAGCTCCTTATGGATAGAGGCAGTTCCCTACATGTGGTAATACCATCTTACAGACGTTACCTACACATAGAGATGGCTTTCTGTGGAAAACTACTTAATTTATCTATTTGCTTGCCTCCCTCATGAGGCTGTGAGCATTGTATCATCTGCAAAATATGTCAGGGTTGTTTAGTCTTCCGATTTTATTGTGCTGCATAGGATTTCTTTACACTGATGGCCTTTTATAGCCCCAATAATACTTGCAATGTAAAGTTTATTTTGATTAGGCATTGGCAGAGATCCATCCTTCATGCATGTTAGAGTTTCTGGGCAAAAAATGGCACTTAATGTCACATCAATTGTGCTAAATCAATGATGAGGTAATACTAATGTACTGTTTCTGAAAACCAGTTTATCTTCAGAAAGAAAAGAAAAAGCAAAAAGTCCAAGGCAGCACACAAGGTTGAAACATAAAGGGCTAAAGCCATAACTGTATTTTAGGGACAATAACTTTATCAGAAGAAAAACCTTACCCAAATTAATTTGTAATGAAATAAAATGAAATAGTAACTCAGTAATTAAATGACCCTTTAAAATATTTATAGAAGTTTTCCTCTTTAAAAAGTTTCACATGATGTATTTGTTTACATCTCCCATCTCCATCCTGATCTTAAAATTCTTAAAAGTATCACAGTAACTTTGCCACCATTTTTCTGCCACATACTGATGCTAGATTAGCTGCTGCTCAATCTGCTCTTATTTCAGTGCACCAAGATATTTTGACTACTTTGCTACAAAAAACAACTTAATGGCACAGTGAGAGCCCAAGATTCCAGCTCATGCATATTAACTTGCTTACTTTACCATCTTCTAATTCCTGACCTCAAAATTTCTTTGAAGATCAGCAGTGGGAAGAAACACAATTCTAATATTGGTTTATTCAAATACTTTTTAACATGTGAATGAAATTCAGCTGATTCATCATGTCAAAATTGCTGACTGTATGACATTAGTTATTTGGTTTTAAACTCAGAAGTAAGTTTATCCCCCTAGCTAGGCAATTAAGCACACACTGAAGGAAAACTCTTCACAAAAGAATTTGTCTTAAGGCTATTGCAACCTCTGTCTGCAAGAAAAAAATGGGATTATTTGACTTTTCTGACCATTGTGCTTGATTAGAAACCAGGATTCTTCCTGCCTGTCTCCTTCAGTGAGCTACCATTTGGCAGAAAAAAGGAAAACTATCAAACCAGTGACAAAACCGGATGCAGAAACTGAGATCGTGTGAATCAGATAAGGACTCTCCCACAACCCCCAGTATAAGCAGATTTCCCCCACCACTCTTTTCACACAGGCATAGTCTATGAATGATCATAAAGACAAGAGAAGTCAGTAAAAAAGAAATAGGACTTGGTCCCCAAAAAGCAGGAGAAAACCAGCTCAAAATGAACTGATGGAGGTGCATTTTCAGATGGGGTTTGACTCATATTTACACTAAACAAGCTTGGCTGTGCCATGAAAGCACAGAGGTGATATTCTACAGCACACTACCTGAGAATAAGCAGTGTTTGCAAAAGGCCTACACACAAATGAAACAGGAAGACAGTGACTCTTCAGTTTCTCATAGATAACCATACACTAAAGACATAATAGCTGTGCTTCTCAGAAGGTATCAACAATAGTTTTACACTACAATCAATGCTGGAAGACTGGGCAAAAACTAATGACATCAGAATGAATGAATTCCCAGCCACTCATGTGAGGTTCTGGTTCGCAGAGTTTAAAAGCAACAGTGAGAAAGCAAAACCTTTGTCTGTTTACATGGTCAATAATGACACCAAGTGATCATATTCATTTCCCTTAATTATCACATCTAATAAAAACATCCATGTTGAGGCAGTGGTATCATTTTCTAGGAAAAAATGTTCTTCAAATAATTTCTATTAAATATCAATGAAGTACTGATCTTCCTCAGTATCAAAAATTATTTAGAAAAAGATGTCTGATATGGTATTTGGGTTAATATGCAACACCTGTAAGATGGCCAAACTGCAATCACTCCTCTGAGACTAAAGAAAGTCTCAAAATCTCATCCTTTTTTCTGTTTCAGAATAAATAATTCCTGAGGCGAGGGAACCACACAGATTTAAGAACCAATGGAGGGAATTGTCTCAAGTACCAGAAACGTGGCAGTCACATCCTCAGGTCCTGCTTACATGAACTCAAATTCTCCTTGACACTGAGAAAATGTTTTAAATTGCAGTGATACATCAGTAGTTTTAAGAGTAGTTCTTACCTTCTGAATAGCCCTGGCCCATCTTGCTTTTGCAAAATTACCTCCATTACCTTGGTCTGTATTTCTCCTGAAGAAAAGGAGGGAAAAAAAAAGAAGTAGTCAGAAAAGAAAAGTGAAATGAAAATGAAAATCAATAATTAAAAGAAATGCAATAAATCTATGGATGAGTAGATCAAAGTCAGATCCATCACTAATTCACAATATCACCTTTGGATTACAGGGAGTTCCATTAAAGCTAAGAGTTTACTGGCCTGAAGACATGATCCCTGTTCCTCATGTTATCAAGGTATAAAAGAACATTAGCAAAGGAATAAATTTCCCAATTACAGTGGTTCATAAATCAGGATTACAAGGTCTTTAACATCAAATAGCAGGAGGAGAGGCAGAAAACAACAAAATCCAAACCACCGATACAGTGAAAAGAAAGCAAACCTTTGAATTTCCTCAGTAGTCTTATCCTTGTGAGACAAAAACACTGTCACCAAGTCTTTGCCAACTGCACTAAAGGAGTTGTTGAGAAGCCACATAACATAAAAATAATACTCCCTCTCCCCCAAAATGTACCACCAAACCAAAACTATCATTTACTCCAACCAATCTTTGAAATACCATCTGTTCATGTTTGATTGCCCTCACACAGAAGGTGCACACTTGCACAGGCCAGTTATAATTAGGGCTCATTACTCAGCCAATTCACCACACCTGTGAAGAATGTGGGTTTAAACTGACAAATACTGATTTCATTAAGGGCTGTTAAGCACAGGTTAAAATAATGAGTGTAGACTCCACCACTCCTGCAAGATTCTAGGTAATTCAACAGCCACTGCCTTGTACAATACCAGTTACATTGCAAAGTATGAAGGTATACCATAAAATTCTACACATACAATTCACAGAGAACACTAGAAGCCTGTTTACTAAGTAAAGTTTTTGCAGCATATTTTTATTATATTTCAGTGCCATCCCTTGGCCTACACATTACTGTCTAATTACCTTGGACTTTTGGAACATTGCTCTTTTATTTGAGGAGAAAAATGTTCTCTCTGATCCGCACAGCTGAGTGCACATGATGCAAACTAAGTGTGAAGAGCCTTGTCTTCCCCTGCCTCATCTCCCAGGCTGCACGTTTGCAGGCCCAGCCTTTCTCCTCTTCACAGTTGGGTTTTTGTTTTCAGGTAAATCAACCAAGTGATACTAGTAATTGATCCACCCCATCCTGCAGTTGTTAACTGGACTGGAAACACTGGGTAATAATTGACCTTAGGGATTACCAGGGTAATTAACCTCAAGACAGATGGAGATTGGGTTGTCAGAGCTGATTCAGAGGGAACAGAGAGAAACAGCCTTAACTGAAAGTATGTAGGGAAAAGAGTATTCTTAAGTTTTGATGCATAATGTACAGAGGGGGACAAAAACTGGTTTAACTGGTTTGCAGTACTTTTAGGAAGTCCAGACTGCTGAGCAGAGCAGTCAGATCAGGCAGTTAAATGCACTTCTTGTACCACTGGAAACAGCACAGACAGACACAGCAAGGAGCAGCTTCTACCTGTCCACTTCCTGCTGACCCAAACTGGGTCCAGTTTGGACTAATGGTTGGTAATTTTCTATTCAGATCAAGTGAAACTGATTAGTTACCTGGTAGAAAACACTTTATCATTACTGAACAAGGCTTCTGAGACATGTGCTTTACAGGAATTCTGGGTAGCAAAGCCACCACATCCTGCTGGGAATGACCAGTCCTGCTACCTGAACTGCACACAAGGAACATATGTGCCAGGCAAATGCATTACTGGAATTTTTTGAAACAGCATAAACAACAACAGATTAGGGAACTTCACACAGGCATTAAGCCAGAAAACAAGGGAATCATATCTGATAATTAGAAGAGGGTAATATTACCAGTGATTGAACAACAAAAAGTTTAAAAACAAATGCCTTAAGAGTGCCTGAAAGTCATACTGATTCACCACCCTTAGAACATAATGCCCAGCTGTGGGCTCTGATGCTGTGCAGGCCACGAGAACAACAAGATGAGGAGAACTACAAAAGACATCGCAGGAGAAGTGCAGCAACATTCAGATCTGGTGGGCTCAGCAAGCAGCCCTGGTCAGAGTTTTGATGCACCAAACTCAGCGGCCTTTCACACCTCTTAGCCAGAAGGATCAGAATAACCAGTCTTGTTGCAGTGATTTACCAGCCAAAGACAGGTCTGTGCAAAGGAATGCACAGGCTGGATGAACACAAGGGCTCTTCAGTCTGGTTTATCAAAAGCTAAGGATTTTTAATAGAAAACAAAAGTTCCATTGACACTTCTATTTAATAGATGTTTTCACTCTTAATTTTGCTGGCCAAATACATTGAAATTGCTCTAGCATTGCAGTGATGATTTGCATTTTCATGGCACCTCTTGTAAAATTAATCTCTCTACAGACTTCATTGTAAGGCAGTTAATTATAGAGCAGTTGCAGTGTGGCCACATACAGACAAAAAAATGACATCTTCTGAATGCTTATTTGTCTGTAATAGGCAATCCTGAACATCTGCATTCGTTTCTAAGTATTCATCACTAATGTCAATTGCATCAGCCTTGAAAATAACTGGAAACAAACTGGGAAGAAAAACTGAAATAATTACACTCTATTACGACATTTTTATTTGGCAGTTTCCACTCCCGACTGGCAACAGTCAGGCTGAAACTAACATCATGTGCTTAAATCAATCTCCAATGGACAAAGACTATATACACTACCACAAAAATGTTTGTTTTGTTTTGGTTTTTGGTTTTTTTTTTTCTTTAAATGTGCTTTTCAGAATGTTTCAGTAATGCTCATTTTTGTACAAATATGGGATAAGGTTGATGACAATTTTGAGTTTTATTCTGTATTCTTTTATAGTTCAGGAGGGGGATAGAAAAGAATAAAGAAAGATTCATAACAGCTTATCTATTTTAGAATACCAAGAATGTTACTTTCAAGTGTATCACTTGCATTGCTGTAACTTTTGAAACATACACAATTTAACATGGACTGGAAGTAAGTTTCTAACATACCCTGATTTTTTGGTGAGGATTTACACAATTGTAACCCACTCAGGCTGCAGCAGCAGCAGTTCTTGGGAGTCTCTGTGTTGGTGCAGGTGGTGCCATGGGCTTGCACAGCAAGTCACAGCCACATTAGCAACATCACAACACCTGGGCTACAAAGCCCATCCTCGTTAGCTGGAGCTGATTGCACTGAAATAGCTCCAGCTGAAACCTGGGTGCTTTACATCAGTTATAAATTCATGCACCTGGGAGAAGGACACACTATCTCATTGGAAAACATGTCTGGGATGTGGAACTACAGAACTATCCCATCAAGGATTATTAGACTATGAAACTATAATTCAATGTTAAGTTTTTCATAGGCCTCAATTATACAGTACAGATAAAAGCATAATTATAATATTAAAAAGCTGTGCAATAAGTAGCAGTTTAGTAAAACACTAAGAACTGTAGGCAGTACTCATCTATCTTGGCTATAATCACATTTAAAGGAAATTAATGATGTGGTAAAATTGCAAAGGAAAATTAAGTGATCTAGGCATTTCACAGTTAACTATGCCATAGTAAGTCTTCCTTTTTTGAAGACCTGCATAGATTAATACCATTTAGCACTATCCAACTGCTTCACATAGCTATTTTTGTGTGTTAGTGGCAAAAGAAGGCAGAGTTTCCTCCAAGATACTTTTCTGGTAGCACTAAATCTATGTCCCTACACAGGTTCCCTTTTACACATGTTCAAACTGCTCTTGAAAATTTAGTTTTTAAACTAACAGAGCAGCGAACAAAACTTACTATAGGTCAGCAACCAGCTACTCATCCCTACAGTAAAATTCTAGTTTTAAATCTGAGTACACATTTCTTTTCCATTTGCTTTCTTATTGTCTAAAATAGTAAGTTTCAGTAGCTATACTGTCATCTTCAATCACACATTTATATTACTGCCATCTTTTACTTCAAATAGTTTACAGTTCTGAGTTCTTGGTGGTTTTTAAAACTAAAATTACAAGTTCCTACTTTCTTTGGGACAAGGTACTGAATTTTATCTGTCTGTATTTTGAGAACAACAATACTACAGTAATGAAATTACATGTTCTCATTTCTTAGTGATAACCTTGTTTAAGTGCCTAAAATGCATATAACAGTAATAACATATATTTTCTAGACATTCAGACTCAAAAATTTAGCAATGCATGAATGGAAACTAAAATATGCTTACATATCTGCTTTAGTTCAGTTTTTCCTCCAGCACTCTTTTACAGGTTACCCACCTAATCATTAAGAACTTAAGTCTTTTATAAGAGTAAGTTTTAACTAAGTCTTTTGACTTACCTATGGAGCAAATGAATAAATTCCAAAGCTACACATTTATCCTCATAACAGAGCTCATAGTTTTTTCCCATTTCACATTTTTCCTCCAGTTCTTCCCAAGATTTTCATGGGCTTAATTCATATTGATGCTGATTTTCTGCCTTACTGAAGAGAGAGGTCTGTCCCTCTCGCTTTTAGAAATAGCCCTGAGCCAGGTCTGCACAGCTGCCAAAGATAAGGCACCAATTACTGCAGCCCAGCCTGCCCACCCCTCCCCTTCCTGGGCACAAGGAACTGTTTGGGGCAAGGAAAATCCTTTCCCCTCCTGTCTTTGACTCCTCAGATGGGTCTGAAGTCTGATCACAGCGTGATCACTGATGGGATGTTGCTGTCTCTGCTAAAACTGATTCAGAAAGCCCCAGCTTGCTTTAACAGTTACATTCCAGTGATGTTAGTGTTCTGACTTACAATATGACCAAAGAAATTTTTTTTTTTCCATCGCAGATAGACAAATAACAAACTACTCTTTGTAGCTGAGAATGAGTACTGGGAAAAGGAAACAATAACTATATCAACTTCTGTATTTTAGGGCACTTCAAATCTAAACAGATTTCAAAATATGGATTCAACACTGTGGGTTTTTCTTGTTATCTGATTAACTATTATTCTCAAACATTAATATGTCCCTTTCTTGAGAGGTTTGGTTTTCAAGATTGGGTGGCATCCTGTTTTCATTATGTTGGAGGAATTTATTCGATTTTATTAAACCTTGTTCTAAAGAACCACCACAACTGCAGGCCTGGTGCTAAAAAGTACAAACAGAGATGTACAGCAATCCATACCTAAACTTTTAAAATTGCAGTTCTTACCACTCAGAGCTATGAAATGGACTGTAAACTGTCATTCAGATCTATCAAAACTACAGCTTGTGATACTGACCTTGTACATTTAATACAGTGCCAGTAACTAATAGCTCATATTTCCCCCTATATTTCCACAGAACAGCAGTTTTGAAGAAAGATTTTGGTTTTTTAAGGCCTGCCAGACAGTAAATCAACATTTTACAAAGCAAAATCCATGTTTTTCTGATGGATATAAAGTTATTACAAGGTAATGCTGCTACCTAAGAAATCCCCACAAGAGACATTATCTGCTCAGTGCTGCAGTAGCTACATTAATGATTTCCAAACTGGAAGATGTTTATCTGAACAAAAGGAACATGCAATTAGGACAGAAGCTGATTGACAAGGCCAAAGGCGATGGCAGGAGACAGGTGACACAAGGAAACACATGTTGATGTGAATGGGACATTATCAAGACATTATTCTGCTGTCCAGTGAAGTTGCATCTTTTAATCAATCTTGAACCTGTCAAAGTGTCATCTTGGATTGTTCCCAGAAATCACACAATGTCTGTCTGACACTTAAGGAAACTTCATGGATTTCTCCAGATTTTGCCTGGATTTGCCACTATGCAGCTATTTGTTAGTCTCCAATTTCTCACTTATTTCAATGCTGTATCATTAAAACAATTTTTTTTTCTTCCAATATACCCAACTCAAAAAATAAAAATGTGGGTATTTTTCCGCAAATATATACTGGAAAGATGTATTTCTTCAATTAACTAAACTCAATTTTCTCCTACAGAATCTCTAAATTTATTCATAACCAAACCCTACTCTTTCAATTTTATTAAAAAGCCATCAAAATCAGTATTGTAAAAGCATTTGATTGAGTATGCATGCAACAAACAAACAAAATAAATTGCTATGCAAGTATAGAGAACTAATTCCAGTGAAGTTTACCCTGCTCCTGAATATAATGCTATCTTTCAGGGTAGCAGCATATAGATGAAATATGACACAGCAGTAGGAGCCAAATCAAACTTTCCATAAACATTTGCTGCTTTTCCCATGGCAACTCTCTTTTCTACTCTTGTGTAGCTCTTTATGTAGAGTTCTTATGCCCCTACCTGAAATGGCTCTTGCTTTTAGAGATCAAGTCATACAGAAAAAGGGAATTTCTCTGCAGAAGAACTGATGCCAAAAGACTATTTTAGATTTTCTGTAAATGAATGAATTTTCGAGTAGTTTCAAGGGAATACTTGCACAGAGATTGAATCTTTTCAATCTTACACACAGCTATAAGTATTAATTAGATAAACTAGTTCCCAGAAGCCAACAAGGTTACCTTAAAAATTTACTATTATGTAAGGTCTAAGTATGTGTTAACCTTTACAGCAAGTAAACCTTTTGGGAACTGAAGATAACTGAGTAACAGTAATAGAATTAATACAGTTAAATGATATCAGAAACCTCTGAGAAGGCACAGACCTTAATTAATCTACATAAAAGAAAACTTCAAAAGCCTTTCCTGTTCTTTCAAGCCTAAAGAATTTATCATGAATGATGTTATATTACACAGAATCTCAGGGAGAGTCATAATGATTTCTCATTTATTATGAAAACTTGTCACCATAACAAACAATATAAAACCATGAATATTAATAAGGGAGCCAATTAAAGCTCAGTATCAGTTCATATCAGGATGCAAACCAATCATCAGAACACTTCCAATAACCACAAACAAAACAGACAATTGTGAAAAGACTGAAGGTAAAGCAACTCATAACATCTGAGTACCGGGAGAAGCAAAACAAGATGTACTGGTGGGGATAGATACTGGAAGAAACCCAGAGTAATCTCTGCTATGTGACAAAGATATTTGCATTTTATTTTAATGTGTAATCTATTTTATAATTGGGTTTTGTAAGTTATTTCATATATACAGCAGGACATAAAACTTGGCTGTATCTTTTGTGGTAGAGCTAGATACTGTGCCTCCTCGACTTGAAGTTTTTCCAAGACTATCTCATTCCTAGACAGGAATGCTGGCTCTGGCACAGCTCTGCCTATGAACCCTCAGTCTTGGACTCATTGCCAGGCCTGAGTTTGCCCCTGCTTTGCCCTGCCTGGCTGCACCACTGGCCCTGACCCCGAGCTCCAGGAGCTGTCAGTTTGGCCCTGGATCTGTTCCATCAGCACAGCCTCGTGCGCTGTTGTTTGACCTTTGCTGCCAATCCCAGGCTTGCCCGGGGTACTGGGCTGGGCACTGGCCCTGCCCTGCCCCGGCCCTGCCCTGCCCACTGTGTTCTCCTGCCTCACTGCCCCTCCCATGGGCAGCAGCCCAGCCTCCCTTGCTTTACCCTGACCATTTCCACAAACCCAGCTAGGTATGAAGATTCTGGTTTTCAGACGTGCCACAAAGATTGGATTCATAGCTGCATACTTTGTAGTTACTACAAATTTTGAAGTAATTCTACTGAGAACTTCAGGATGTGAATTAAAGAATTTCACTTCAACACCAATCAAACAAAAATAACTTATCAAAATCTATTTGGGATAACTTTAGGAAAGAAAATGTACATCATCATGTCACATCAGCTCACCATGACTTGTTCTGAACTGCAAATTGCCTTGCAAAATGAATCTGTTTGGGTCTATACTATATCTCCTAACAATTTTATACATAATTCATTGGGGTTTCTTTCTGACACAATCTACAATTTCCTAAATGTTTCTCAGTTATCTTAGTGTCCTTTTTCTCAATCTCTTTCAAGTACAGTATTTTCTCTCTATATTATTAACTGCTAATTTATCTTTTGCACTTTTTATTCAAAAATATTTAAAATATAAAAATGAAAATTACATGGCTAACAATTGTAAAGTTATCATTGTTACAGAGACATAAAAACCCCATAAAAATTGGTTAAACTTCAAATTCTGAACTGTATGAGACTTAGCATTCTCCAGCTCTAATTTTAAATTTTGTTTGTACTTCCTCTGCTCTACAGAGCTACTGTAACAGTCTTTAAAATTATTTAGAATTTTTTTAAGTAGTCTTTTAAAGTACTACTTTTAATGCAAGCAAGAGCAGTAGTTTTAGGATACAGAAAATCTGAAGGAAACACATTTGAGAAAAGCAAGAGGGTGGAACTGAAATAGGGAAGAGCAGCAGAGCAGGAAGGATCATCAATGAGCATGTGAGTTTGAGTGACAGATGAGAATTAAGCCTGGGGTACAATGGAATGAACTTTCAGTACTGTGCTGGTACACAAAGGGCTTAATTTTACATAAGATTCTTATTGAAAAGGTCTGCTTTACTGCAATTATATACATTAATAACAACATTTATTTACAGTTTTCAATAGCTGATTTATTATACAAGAGCAAACATCACCTGAAGTTGAATTTCTCCTTCCTACCCACCTTCCTACCTGCTTTCTGTGACTCAAGCTGAACAAAGCTGTCCAAGAAGCCAAAGAGCTTAGAGGAATGCTTTTTAATGTGTGAAAATAGTTCAGACTCGGGGAAGTCTCTTGGTTCATGGGTTTTGATGTAAATAGTCTTTTTACCTTGCCTTTGGAACACACAGGCGTTACATGAGTTAAACTCCTTTCTGTTTAGAGAACAGCCTAGAATAATAATTAAATTGAAAACCACCCATCACTAATTATAACGTCAACTTCTTCTCATATTTTGAAAATAATCTGCCAGTTCTGAAAGCTGGGAACCAGAGGATGTTCGTAGCCAAAAGCCTTGCATGTGATAGACATCTTTTGTTAAACGCCTCTTTCTTTTCTTCTTTTGGACCTAATTTTTTTTTTTTTGGCAGTAAATATGAAGCAATAACATTATGTTATATAATATGAAGCAACATTGAAGCAATAACATTATTATAGAAGATCAGTTATGCTTTTTCTTTAATTTAAATTTGAGGAATCTCTCATTGAATTATCACAACAGAAAACAAAAGTAAATGTTTAAACCCTATCTGTTTAAACAAATGTCTATGCAGGGAAGTAGGGCTTTAGTTTAAGGAGTTCATAACCTGTAGCCAAGAGGCAGAGGTGGGAATTTTCATGATTTAGAAATAATTTTATGCTTGCCTATTATTTTTTCTGTTATCTAGGAATGAATAATGAAACAGATTACTGGAAAAATGTCTGTAAACTGATCACCTCAAAAAATTTAGACCTCAGCAACTGTTTGCTTTGTTCTCCATATGGAAAACCGGGAAAGAATAATTCCATTTTTAAGAGGCCATTTATGGCCTCTTAAAAATGCTCATGATGTTTCAACCATTAAGAAACCTCTAATACTATCATTGAAGCTTTCTTTTCACTTTTCATCCATTTGAAAATAAATATGCATTTTACTGTCACAAATTACTGTTTTAGTTAAAATTAGTTTAATGAATATTACATAAAAATCACCTTTGCTAGTGGCTGCAGGTCATGAAGTCAAATTTTAGTAATATATCTCCCTTTAACACAGCAGTCACAGTCACCCAAACCATTAGAAAAGAGGAAGCACTGTTAAAGCCAAATGCTTTAGAACAAGACACTCAACCCCAAATTTGTCACTACAATCTATGCAGGTCTAGCATAATTTTGTGGGCAGCATATGCCTCCTTCCCTTCCTGTGTAGGTATACGTGACATCTACTCACATGGCCTATGTAGGTATAAATGAATAAATATATATGGTTTGTTATCCATTTAAATAATGTATTTTAAGGGTTTCTTTTAATGTAATATTTTTTTTGAAAATACCTATTATTAGATATTTTTCCATTGAAAAATAATAGTTTAGTGGTGACCCTCAATTTGGTACCATAACAGTTCATTTAATTCCAATAAAATTATTTAAGGTAAAGGAAAAGAATTCCATGGTCAGATTGGGTTAACTTCTTTCAGTTTAGCTTAACCTGCTCAGAGGCTCAGATCTCTGCTGAAAATGACACGTCAGCACAGATGATATGCTAATGACTGGATATGTGCTTAGAAAAATCCAGAGAAACAGCTCTTGAATGCTGCCATTACTGACAGCTCTCACCCCGAGGAAGCACTTGTACTTCTCTGTAAATACCCTGCAAGGACTGACTGGGAGATGTAAACAGGGTAAGGCTGACAGGCACCCCAGCAGTGCTGTGGCACCTTGGCCATGTGCACTCTCTAACTGCATCCCTGAGCTTCAGCTTTTTGTAGACTCAGTTATTTCCTAATTTTGTGTCGAAGTTACATGCAGCAGGACCCTACTTTTTTAGAGTACATGAAAAGGTCATTTAAGTGCATCAAGATGTTATTGCCTCAGAGAATACATCATTTAATAACATAATAGTTTTTATTGTATTTTCTCTCATGTTTTAGCTAATTTTCTAGTACCTCTGCTGTTAGACACAATTTACACAGGAGCCAAGTGCCTGACACACCAAATATTCTTGCTGCCTTTTGCCAAGAGCCTGTTCTACCCCTCATCAAGCCAGAGCACCTTTTGGAGTGCCAGCTGCCCACAGTGCCTTTCCTGCACTGCTGTAGATAAAGGACACCATGAATGAAAGGTAATACAGTCTGTGACAGCTGCCATGAAAGCCAAAATGAACAGTAGAGGGAACTTTTTGCTCACCAGTTTGCCGTTGAAAAGAAGTGAAGTGATTATTCTAACACAGAGAAAGCTCTCCCTGCTCAGAGACCACTGCTGAGTGGTGTTCTCAGAGGCTGACTGGGCTCCCTCCTGAGCATTCAACTCTACTCAGCAAAAGGTGATGGCAGAGAAATAATACAGTTGTTGCCACCTTATTCCTTGTCCCTTCCACCATTATGCACCATCATTTTCCACATTCAGAGAAGCAGAAAGACAGCAATTACCTTCCTGCCCCTCCCTTTTTTCCCCACTGCATTGTTGTTTGTTCGAAAGAAATAGATCGAAAATTCTCTTCTGGAAAACTTCCAGAAATGCAAGCAGCCTGTCTAGGTAAATACATTAGCTTCAAAAATGGAATCTAATGTCTTTCCTGCTTTCCAGATGAAATAAAATAGTTACAATACCCAAATCATGTCAGTAGTTGCTTCCCCTCCTTTCTTAATCTTCAGGAAGTCACTAGGGAATAGCTGAACCCTATGTAGACACATTCCCTGTGAGTGAGGGGTGAGAACAGGACAAGTGCACGTGTACTTTCCATAAAAGAACATAGAAAAGCCAATAAATACCTGTGTTTCCTTGACAAGTTTAAAAAACTTTCAGTCACATCCTTGCTTAAAATAATTTTGTATGTATCATGCTGACATTCAGACATTTTATAATAAATTAAAACCAACAAATGACATCACACGTGTCTGATGTGAAAAGGTAAAATACCTGAGTTTGCTTTCTTGTGTGCTGAGCCCCCTTTCCATGGATGACTGACTGTCACTTGCATCTTGCTGTGAATGTCTTGGATGTTGGAGGGGGGTCTCTCTGTGCCAACCTCTGCAATCTAAATCTGTGTGGGTATCTGTAGAGAAGGAAAAAGCTGCTAGAAATCTTTCAGCCTATTTTACTTCCAAAAGAGGAAGTACACATAAAATTAATTATCTTAATTCATTATAGTAATAGAGAATTATCAAATAAATTGCAAACATTATAACCATTAAATCACTTATTACAAGAACAGCAGTAAGAATTCTAAGATGATCTGATTGTTACTATAAAAACTTTGAGAGGCCTAAATATGTTACCTTCTTGTTACACAAAGTTCATTTTACAGTTTTAAAAATGACCTATTGCTGGATCAGAAAGAAAACTGATCTTTTAAAATTTTCCAGTCCAACTTGCCATGTATTTCTAATGGAACCATGCACAGCATTCTGAGATCTGGGGTTTTTTGTTTGACTGGATTTTGGTTCCGTGGGGGTTTTGTGTGTGTGCTTTATGTAGGGAAAGGCTCTACTTTAACTCCACATGCTATCAGCCTAGATCTGAGGGGTTTTTTCCGAGTTCTAGGCTCTTGGGAGAAATGTGACAAGTCTGCAACTGGAGGTACAAACTGATTTCCTGCAGAACATTTTGCTTTATAAATCATTCTACTAGCTTTAGTGAGAGGAAAGGGTTCATGATCTGATCCTGATTGTGAGGAAGTTTTCTTCTATGATGATGATAGGAATTTGTGTGCCCATTGTTTTTTCCATTTTTAAAGTTTTGCTTACAGATTGTGAATGATGCTTTGATTTATTTTCCATCACAGGATTTACCTGCACTAGGTAAGCTGCCAGAAATTTACATCATATCTTTTGCTCAAAGTGAACACAAAAAAGATAAAGGTAACACTTTGCAAAACAGGATCTTTTAGTTTTCCTACTGTCTGTGTAAATGTAAACTTTAAAATTGTAAGTATTATGCGAATTATTACACTAACTAAAGTGGTCTGTACTTTAGAATTCTATACTTTGGTGCATGAGTTTTCACAATCAGTCTATTATGATTTTTCAGGAACTTGTTTTTTTCTGATCAAAGTTGTATCAGGATAATTAATTTTCTCATTTGCAAATCCCTTGGTGTATCAGTGCATTAGTATGGTGACTAATGCAGAAACAGGGATGAAATCTCATCATTGCTACTTTGTTCTTGTTACTTCATTTGCTAATTAATGTATATGAAAAATATGATAATGAGTTGAATTTAAACCAAGCCTAAGACATGAGTTCTGTATGGTATTTTCCAAAATTATTAATGAGGTAAAAGTTCTGTTGCCTTTCAGTAAGTTACTTGGCATAATGACATCTTAGCTCCCAAGACACACAAATGATTTTCCAAATTACAGCTATTACCAATTACTTCAGTATAATTATCGTAACTCCTTTAGCTTATACTCTTATGTAAGGTATAATAATATTAAGGAGCAAGCTACTATCTGTAATGCTGAATTAAAGGAAAAACAGACATGTCCTTTAAATTTTCTTCTGTTGTCTCTTACAAGAAAGACCTAAAAAATCTGAAGGATAATTATCTTATTTCATAAACCCCTGATTACCCTTTAAATAACTTGACTTTTAGAGACATGAAAAATGTTTTTAATTCAACTGTAGTGTTTATCCAAAGTCAGTGTTTTATTACTGTGACCTAGGTTGCAGAATTTTAAATATAGCAAGTTTTCATTTTACTTAGCAGCCTTTTAATGGAGCTCAGGCTAGCTGGCAACAGGGAAATGTCAACTTTATTGCTACCACAATTGACATTAGATGATACTTCTAGAAAAGGCTCTGAACCACCGATGAGAACACAATTCCATGTTACTACCTGCAGGATTTCAAGTCCAAATGAAGTCATACTATTAAAGCAGCATGGGAGGCTCTTATATTCCTGTCCATTATCTGACATTTTCAAATGAACATCTTTCAGGAATTGTCAAAAGTAACTGCAGTCTTCCACCTTTGCAGTGTAATTTGTCATAATGAAGAGGCTGTACTGATTCCACCAGTCAGGGACAGATTCTCAGATGCTCACAGCTGAGCTAAGTCATTCAATAGAATAAACAATGAAAATGCCCTTGTCAAACCCCACGTAGATGATAATCCTGGCTTTCACAATAACCAAGATATAACTTTTGAATTCCTCCTCTATGAAGAAAACTATGGCATAAGAGTGACCTCTACAGGATTTTCACAGTGCTCCATGACTACAGTCCCAGGGCCTGTCTTGGGAACTTTTCCAAATAGATTTGTTTGAAATCACAATACAAGCTTCATCATACAAACCGACACTCTGTCCAAGTAGCAGCCTGAAATCACCAGCAATCTGAATTTACATCTTGTAAACACACAGTTAGAGTTCCTGCACCAGATTTACACCAGGTTTCTAGAGATGAGAATGATATAAGGACATACTTAAAATATTTCGCTAATTCAACATAACAAAAACCCAAAGCAAACAAAACCCAGAATGTAACTAGGACAGAGGTTATTTTTTGAAATTTTTTTTGTCAAGTAGTAAAGAAAAAAAAATTTTGTTGGAAAAGAAAGGAAAAGAATAAAAGAAAGAAATAGGTAGGCCATGTTGTAGCTTGGAAGAAACTAAAATAGTCCAGAGTCACTCTGTGAAAAGATATGTTTTCCTCCTGATATATTAACAGGAGTATAGTCATGCAGACTACAGTCTAAAATAATTTACCAAGGTTAATCAAAGACAATGTATTTTAATAAAAAATTAGACAATCAAAGAGCATATTCTTGGTATAACTTATAGTCCTCCTTTTCATATTGTTTCTTATTCACACTTCTTCGTTTTTTTTTTTACTTTATTCTTGCATAAATTTTAGGATTAATCTTTTCATACACAGTTCATTAGACTATTTAAAGAGTAAAATGTTAAGCTAAATTGTTAAGTTAAACTAGGTTTGTGACCTTGTTTGAAGATAGACCATGTCATATAGATGGACTGATAATCTCAGTAAAGGTAATCTCTTTGTATCTTATCTGTAAGTAATGTGTGGTGATGTATTATTTGAAGTTCAGTTTCCATTTCCACCTCCATATCCACTACATTCATATATATAGAAATATAAACAGTTCCCATCCTTTTTTGCACTAAAAAGAAAGGCAACCTTTGCTAGGAAGGCAGGAAAATGCTGTGAAGGCCTGGGTTTCATTAAAACTTGCATTGTGCATTGGCCAAAGCAGATGTGGTGCAGAGCTGTAACACACAGGCTCCAGTACTGACCCTGAAGGGGGCACTTCCTCCTTGAGCTCTGCAATCCACATGTGGGTCCCATAAGCTCCTGAAACTTCATCCAGCTCCTTGTGGGATGTGGCTCTTCCTTACCAGTAACAATTACCAGCATCCATTGTGAAAAATGCTCCTGTGATGAATAGGCATTTAGGGTTCTATGGAAAAATTGCTATTTGTTGTTATATTTCAGGAACTTAGGTAAAATTACGGGAACTTAGAGAAAAATAGAGTGGCAGGAATGCTGGACATTAATCTGTAACTCACCAAATGGTAATGCAAAGTAGATATCTAGTAAGATCTCATGAGAAGTTGGTGTTTTTGTGCCTTGAATCTCACTTCCATTTTTTATTACTTCAGAATGCAATCTCCACCAGGAACCTGGGCCTTCCTAGGAAAAACAGGTTACAGAAATTACTTGGGCAGGATTTATAGCATTATTCACTTTTTACTGAATGAAGTTTGTCCTAAATCAATAGGAGCTCCTTTATAGCACAATTTTAGTATTTTTAAATTTTTTTTGATGTACTAGTTAAGACTTCAAGTTTTCTCCATCATCAAATTCAAAATGTAACATTTGCACAGTATAGACAAATAGACATTAAGGTTGTCAAATAATTAAGACACAAAAAATATGAATATTGAAAATTATCTTATCACCTGAGATTTTCCAGTTTCCTCTTGAACTGGCCAAACAAGTACACTCTAGCAAGACTGAAGCAATCCATCTAAGTTAATAACCAAGCCAAAAAAGAGCTTCTAAAGTAACACTCCCTTGCAGGTTTCTGAGTTATAAAGCCCAGAACAGAACTACAGGGTTAAGACCAGGAGGATAAATAACTAGGAAAGCTGCACAGTGGACTAATTATAAATGAAGGTTTAGAGGCTCTGAAAAAATTAAGAAACAATCTCTTATCTTGCATCTTTGTTTGTTTAAAGTTTCAGTTTAAAGTAAGCCACAACCTCTGTGTCAGCAAGTTGTAACTCAGCAGAGTTCAGCAGAGCAGAACAACTTGCCCTGGGGCTTGAAATGGCGCTTGGTAGCTGTGATACAGAGCAACTTCTAATTTAAGCAGGAATTGCTTTCTTCCTCTGCTTCCATTTTCTGAGAAGAGTAATTGAAATGTCAGTTCAATGTATATATTAATATTTACTAGTTCCTGTAAAGAAATGGCTACAGAGTCTGATGAGAGATACTGCATGAAGTTATTCTCTGATTTTCTTACCTTTACCCAATCTTCAATTGCTTTTTTTTATGTTTTAGAAATATTAAAGAAGGCAAACAATTTTTATTTGAAACGTTTAAATTTATCTTCTCTAATTCACAGTTACTTCTTTCTAAAAATAGCCTCCATGCACTGCCCATATTTATGACTGGGAGAATTGTGGATTATTAGAATAACATACCTCTTACCTTTTCCAAATCTAGAAAATTTTGCAGCAATTTCAGTTGGCTTCAGTATTTCCACGCTCCAACAAACCTTTTATCTTTATTGTATAAGCTAAGAACTCCCCACTGAAAGCAAGTATTCTTGTGGCCAAGTGACAATGGTGGATATGTAACTCCTGCACTGACCCCCTTTCCCCACTCATCCTTTCCTATGTCCTCACTGTTGATTTCTTCTGTAGCATCACGGGCACATTTCTGTTTTCCTCTGTGAGACAACAGTGAATTCCCGTGAGAAAGAGAACAACTGTATTTTGCCCATTTTAACAGAGGTTTACCCAAGGTCACAAAATGAAGAGCCAGCCCATGGAAATGGATCTAAAATTCCTTTGCTCTAATCATATAAACCAAACCATCCCTGACTCCCTAATTGTTCCTGAGTGCTGCTGAACCCTGACTCACTCTCTGTGTCATCCCTGGCCCAGCATCTGAGCCATTTCTCCAGCATATACAGCTGATGGATATCAGCTGTCAATTGAGAGCCACACATACATTATGCCTTAGTATTACAACTGAAGCAAAGGAATTAGAAATACACATTGATCACAAATGTTGTTACAGTATTTGGGGAGTCAAAGAATGGGAAATTCATTGGATTTTACTCAGTGTTTTATATTTCTGGAGAAAGTCAACTTACATCTGTTGCATATTCCACACTGGCAAGGGGAATCCATAAAACTCCTAGAATGCTATCCCAGAGCAAGCCTTTCTTCCACAGCTCTATAATGAAGCCCTTCCCATCAGCATGGATTTCACTATAAAGAATGAATATAGAAATCATTAAACTGAAAATGTAATCTCAACTGCTCAGCACTCTATAACAATAATTTATTATTAAATTATTATCTTTTTACAGCAGATACAAAGGAGGGGGGTATTCAGTGTACTTGTAAAATACAAACTAGCAGGACAAGCACAAATGTTAGAACAAGCCAAATCTCAAGTCTTATTGTTCAGGATTGCCCTTACAAAATGAGGACATTTCAGCTAGAACAATGGGAAAACATCTACTAACTTCAAAAGCTACAGATCCAGAGTCTATTTTAGCTGTAATTATAGGATACATGCATTTTATCACAGGCTGGTTTTGACCAAAAAAATACCATGCCACAACCTTATTTTGCTAAAGTTTAAAAACAAATTTTACCAGGCCATATCACTCCCCCATGGCACTGGATCAATATTAAGAGAGAGGCAATTTCCTCAGGGAATGTTCCCCATTGCAGACCAGTTCTGTAAATACAATAAAGTAGGTATTTGTGTCTCTGTTGTGACTCATTGTACGTAATTTCAATTAATTTTAAGCAGTAAAACTCATCTTCAACTTATTTGTGTGGAGTACCACAGTGCATTACCGTGTACGTGAAGTCAGGAAAAGAACAAAATACATCAGAGAATGGCAAAGGGTCTCACCTCTGAGACAGCTACTTAAATCATCTCATTGCTCTCAAAAACCATCCTGCATCAATGTCTAATTTTCTGCTGTACTTGCTTTACGCAATTGAATAGATATACTGAATTTTTGTTTTATTCAGCTTTTCTCTTTACAAATATGTTACCGAAGACCAATTGCAAATTTTTATCTTCTGGTATTTTTGGACCACAACCTTTAAACTGACAACTGAACAGTGAAACTGCAGATTGAAAGGTTAGGCAACAAGTAACTTTTAAAAGGCAAGCTGGTAATATCTGCATGTAAATGAACACCAATTTTTACTGGCAGACATGGAGTAAGAGTCCTTAAGATAATGAACTATAGTATACTTATGAATATCTAGATAGATATATTTGTAAATGCTTGTTTATAATCCCTTTTTCAAAGTCTGCTGTGTTGTACACATGAGTAGGCAGCAGATGGAGCTACAGTAACCTTGTGATGCAATTGCTACAGAAGTGGTTTAGTATTCTTTGGTAATTAGTACACTGCAAATGAAGAAAATAATCCTAATAAATTGGTAATTTTTAATGATGGCACGGAACACTCATTTACATATAATATGATCAAAAGCATTTAAACAAGAACAATTCAAATATTGTAAATAATAGTGTAACACATTCCTCAGGAAAATTTAGAGGTTAGGTTACACACTCACTTTAAAATATTTTTAATTGCCTCCTGCCTGAAAAGCAAGACAGGCCAAGTGCTGAAGTTTAATTGATCTACTTCCAGAGAAATTTTTACACTGTCATCCAATCCATGCCCAATGGTTTATAGAACTATTATGTCTAAACCAGTAAATTCTGAAAGAATCACCACAACAGAGTATTATCACAGAGCAATGATTCCTCTACACTGAAACATGACTATCTTTTCTACAAGTCAAAGCAGCAGTATAACAATGGCTTTTTGAAAGGCCAGCCATTGATAATAACTTTCCTTAACATTTTCTAAGCCAGATCTCCTCCTCCTCTTTGGGTAATTGAGGCTGTGGCTCTGACAGTCTGTTGGAGAAGCCTGGTGATGAGAGAGCTGGGGAGGAATTAGCCCCAGATTAAGGTCAGTTTGATGTGGTCAGAAATCACAATTTTTTATGACTTATATGATCTGTCATTATATCTATGCAGAAAATGGCATGTAAAAAAGGTACATATGTTGATCTGATGTTCTTCAGCTACTCTAAGTCTCCACCTGAGCAAAACAGCAGCTTGCTACAGTTCTCAAGAAATCAGTAGATTAAACCAAAACAGTACTCCCAAATCAACCACTATCTTCAGAAAAAAAATGTGATGAAGATAAGACCCTAGAGGGAGATTAAGAACATGGTGTATTATGTGAAAGAACCGGGAAGAAAAATTGGAGAAGCCTTTAGAAATTCAATGTTTAATACAGAATTAAGTAAAATTAGGGAGGAGTGAGTTATTTCAATCAAAATGCCAGTTTCAGCATACAATCAAAATATATTTATATGTTTTGATAACCAGAAAGTATGGAAAAAATGATGCAAAACATCTCATTCCTTTTACAAAATATTAAAATACTTGAACTAGAAAAAAACTAAAATTTTAAAAAGGACATTCTTCATAAAAATAACTAAAGCAAATTAATTCTATAAACATATTTCAACCATCTGTAGACCTCAAGAACTAAATTTATTTTTCCACAACAAGGATATGATCACAGAGAAAGACTTGTGCAGGGAAAGACGAAGGACCAAAAATGTTGAAGATTGATGTGCTAACTCAGAATCTAATGGTATTATATTTATTGGGTTTAACAGCTTTGGAAATGGCAGTTAAAAGCAGGTTTCCTCAGAATGTCAGGCAGTGTAAAAGTGTTTGGACCCTCCTGACCAGCGAGGTGTATATAGGGCTCTACAGAAAAGAGAACAACAACAACTGAAGAACAAAATGGAGAGTGGAGTGAAGTGGGCAAAGATCTGCAGACAGAAGTGAGAACCAGTATGAGTCAATGATAAATAAAGGACCTAAACTGGCAGTTAAGTAGATAAATTAATACAGAAAATAAGAATAATTCATAATGAAACTGAGTGAACAAAAATCAAGTTGTGTGAGGATCAGTTTGAGTTCTTTATTGTCTCATTCCCAGTATTCCTAAAACATTATATGAAATCAAATTTGGAGAAAAATTCTTCCCCTTATTGACCGCTGACCCTGATCTTCCATGTGGCTTGCAAAATTAACTTTAGTTGTGTTACCTAGAGCTAGTCTGGCTTTTTTTCTGAGCTGGATACTTTTTCCTTGCTTTTGTGCTCTGTACATGACCTCACATGCACTAAATTGTTCTACACAAAATACAGCAAAGATACAACAAAATCAAATGATAAGAATTCCCTTTTACTTACAACATGAAGTCTTGTTCCCAGCAAGGCTCCCTTCCTCTTCTGTATATTGTAGTGCTTTTTAAATTTTGGACTTTTAAAACAACATATGTTTTGGATGTATCTGAAAAACAAATAACCAGCCCATCAATACCTACTGAAGTTCCCTCCAGAAGATGAAAACACAACCATATGGAAGCGAGGGTTTAACTCATACTTCATACACACCTACAGTCAGAGGTGTGGGTCAAATACGTGGATGTGAACAGGAACACTCTTATTAGTTTTAGTAGGATTGTAGGCAGGAAATCTCTGTCCATGACAGGTGGGAGAGATCGTATTCCTAAATGTGAGTATTTTAAAGATCAGCTTCCAGAAACAGCTTTTTACTGTTTATCAAACTCTCTGGCAGCTCTCAGAAGAAACTCCTTTTCTGCAAATTAGGATTTTATATATGTATTTTTAATTTTAATTGATATGATAATACTGGGGACTTGCTAATGGGCTTTTATGTCCAGTTAAGGTAAAGCCATAGACTTGTAATATACAATTCAGTCTTTGTGCATGAATCAAGTTCTGTATATAGACGTAGTAGCAAAATGAGTTTCAGATGCAGTCCCAAATGAACTCACAGATTTTTATAAATGCCTCTGTAAAGGCACAGTGTTAGTATTCATAAAATCAGACCTAATCAGCAAAAAGAATAAAATTTTTAAAATTTCAAAGTGCTTGAAAGTATGACTGCCAGAAAACAAAAGAACTGATGGCCAGACACAGGAATCTAGGGCTGTAAAGGGACATTCTGTCATCTCAATGAACATGGCTTTTTAGTTTGCATGCATGTAACACATCCTGCACTACCCTCCAGCATCCTAGGCATGGATCACCATGGACACATGACTGAAAAAAAAGACTTCTTTTTTAATACCACCACTGCCAAAATATATATATCCAAGGCGTAGCTGAGAAGAGAGTTTTTGAACTGTCTGTATTGCCACAGGTCAGTCAAACACTGGGAGCTGGAGGGAAGCTGTCACTGTACACAACAGATCACTGAATAGGGGCTATCAGATTACACTGCACTTTACAAAAGGTGTGAAGGAGAAGCGTTGGCTGTGTACATCCTGGATGTAGATCTTATTGATTAGGACCGACTAGAATATTTAACCAAAAGACTAAAGAGATCATGTAATGGATTTTTTTTTTTTTTAATAAAAAAAGTCAACAATGGCCAATGTTATCTATTTATTTTCTATAACTCAGTGCGCCAGTCTTCTCAAACATGACTTTGTTTTTATACTGAAAAAACGTGACAAAGTCAATATGAATTTAGAAGTCTGATGACTTATTTGTGAGAAATGGCATCAACAAAACATGGCTCACACACCACCATTCTGTGTAACTAAGGCAAACAAAACAAAAAAAAATTGCAAAATCTTTTGTAGTTGCAAAACTTTTTTTGTTGGGAGTTGCAAGTTGGGAGAACTTGCAACTCAAAGTTTTAGAAATTTTCAAAAGAACTCTTAATTGCTTAGCTGAAAAATAGCAACCTACAATGTTTAACTTCAGCACCTCTGTAAATTTAAACTACAGTACCAATCTCCCTCATAACTAAAAGATATCTCCTTTAAATGAAGGCATAAATTACAAGGTGGAAACTTAAACCTACAATTTTAGTGGCAGTCAGTTTCATTGTTGTATTATTTGAACACATATATTCAATTTATTTCCCATTTGAAAGTTTCATGTTACTATGTGCCACACCAGATGATCAAACCTAATCACCTGGTATCCTTCTGCATGAAGGATATCCTTTTTCTAGCATGAAAAATAAAAAGTATCTTGGACTGTCTGCTTTATAGTGTTGCCTGAAACCCTATCAATCTGCTTTTTAAAATAACTATTTCTCCAGTAGTTCCTTGGCCTCTTTGGCCGAGGGGGATCTAAATCTTACCCTTCAGTGCTTTTTGACTAATTCACTCTCTTTAAATGTCATGAGTTGTATCAAATAAGAAAATGTAGATACTCTGCCTTTTAAATAACTGAATATGTAACTCCCTTGAAGAATAACACTGTCAAGGGTGAGTATTATTACAATACCATGGCAGTGAAAAGAACCTGTCAATTTTGCTAAATGTTAAGAAGTTTTGTTTCTAAAAAGCCATCATTGCAGCTTCCAACCCTTTACCTGTCAAAAACTGTAAGCATGTAATGCATTTTTTGTGCACAAAAAAGAAAAAGGGCAGGATATCCATCTGCTCATACATTCAGCTTTCAACCCAAAACATGGCAAAGTAGCTTACACAAGAGAGTAAATAAACAACTACAGGAGAATCACAGAGTTTTGAGAAACATGGGCATTTCAAGGCTGCTCTCATTCACCACAACAGAATTGTTCTGCCCAAGGAAATATGACCAGTTATCAGAGAATATACCACTCAAATTTTATTGCCATTACTTATGGCATTAACAAGACTTCAACAGCATTCAAAGGAAAACTAGAGTTAGTTATATTTTATCAAATTATTTTGATTATTATGTTCTGTAAATTATCACCTCTTGAGTACTAACAAAATATAACATTATATAATTTTTCTGACTGCATTAGGATTTCAATGAAACAGAAAGACTTTTCAGTCTATGCTTTCCACACATATTTCATAGCCTGTTGTTAGAACCAGCAGTTCTACCTGTATCCATTCAGGCAACCTTTATTTAATCCAGATACATTTAAACAATTTGAATTTGCAACTACTAGCCAGACATCTATTGGCAATTTTGCTGCACTGATTAAGTTATATATCAGCTTCTCCTCAGAACCAGTAATTACAAACTACCTGTCTCTACAGGTAATCTCTACACAGTCCCCCTGTGTGTGAGAAACCTCTGGCTGTGTTTGGACCTTCTCTTCCACCATGGCTAAATCTTGGTCCTAAAATATATTTTAAATATCACTAGTTTGAGAGACAATAACATTTTATGACTTAAAATTACAAATTGTCTCAGCTCACAGCTTTGGTTGATAAATTGATCTTATAAAATATATGCAGAATTTTTTACACGTTTATTTTGTACTGTACTATTGATCCAACAAGTCAAAGTAGTCCCAAGCTTAAATGATTCTTCAGTGTGATACAGAACCCCATGCCCAAGAAGGAAAAATGTAAAGCAGAAATTGAAGGGGGAACCAGACTTACCAGTTGTTTTATCCAACCTTCCTTTTTTCACTGTATTAAAAAAAAAACAAAAACAAAGCATATTTGTTTCAGATAATACCTTAATACTGTTTTCGAAAGTTTTATGAAAATAAAGTTTTATGAAAAATAAAATCTAAGGGATTTACGTGGTATTACTCAACCAGAAATGAAACAAGTAATCTTAAAGTATCACTGGGGGAAGAAGATAATATGATTGCTTGGAATTCTTTGGGAAAAAAAAAAACAACATGTGAAAACTCTTTGTACTTTACAAGAACCTAATAAATAGAGAGGAAAGAATGGAGGTCAAGTGTCCAGGAAGGCAATTATACTTATTATTCATCACCTCATAATGCCAGTTCTAAATTCTTCCCAATAATAGTCCCAGAAAACTGACTGGCTGTATATAATCTAAAATAACTTCTATCATTTTAAAACTAATCCTTTGTTACAGTGTACTTATTCTGCCTGTCAGAAAGGACATACTTGAGTAAACACCTTACCAAATAAAAAGTGAACATTTCAAATCCTGATTTTGCTCAACAACCTAAAGTTCCACACTATGGTATCTCTTCCATTAATGAAAAATTCTCTGAAACTAACAGGATTGTGATTCAGATAGTCATAGGTATGAAAATTTAACCTGGTCATAATTTTGTATCAAGTGTTTGAGTAATAAGGTTCAGGAAATTTAGACTTTTAAGCAATATTAAAAATTCTTTCCACTTCCCTGCCATGTCAATACATGTACCACAATTCAGTTTAATTTGAATGAAACATCACTGCAGTCCTACTATAATTAAGCCTGCTTTATAAATATATTCATATATACATCATACTGGTATACTTAGGACCTAGTAATCCCCAATAAAACAAAATTATGAGTCCACAACTTTACAATGTAAAAATTCCCAAGACATTACCACTGGTTTCCAATATTCTTTTCATTTGCTTAATCTCCTGTACCTTCCTACTACTTATTCTTGCTTTCTTCTCTCCCTAAATATCCCTAAGAGTTCTATGGAACTGCATCACATTGCAGAATGTCAGCCTGGATAATTCCATCACACCTCATGCTGTTTCATCACTAAACTTTCACTTTCAACACAAATGCTGAGGGGCATAAATGTTGCTGAGCTATGAACAGAGGCCAAACACTGCAGCAATTCAACTAAACTGTGAGAGGGCACAATTCATTTACTTCCCTTGAAGGAAGTACTGCAAGAAATATTCTCATCAACATAAATGAGCAATGCACAGCTCCACTCTCTGAAGTTACTTCTTATAGCCACGTACTAAATACTTGTCACATGGATGAAGGAGCTTGATAAGAAAAACCTACCTTTTACAGAGAGAAGTTCCATTTCAGCAGAAAAATATTTTAAAGAGCACACATTAAGAATCAAGGTTTTTTTAATACAAAAAGAAAATAAATAGTCTGGCTTGTATTAAGTGACTCCTCTGCTGCTGGTCCCTCACTGCATGTGTTTCACTTTGCAGCACGCCCCTCCCACGGCTCACATGGAGGGCAGCCAACCAAACTGATGGAGCAGAGACGACAAATTGCTTCTCGCTCTTTACCCACAGACAAGGAAGAGGCCAGGAGAAATATTACAACTGCTTCCTCACCCTCATTTCCTCAGCTTCTATCTGCTGCATGCAGCTGTCTCTAGTCTAAACACATTTCCCAATGCCATTTTTTCCAGAGCAAACTAAGTGCAACTATTTTATTAAGAACATAATTTTGGAGCTCTTAAGCTTTGATTTTGATACTTGCAAAGCACATGATTTGGAATACAGAACGTTTAAGGCTTTTTTTCTTTTACTGTAGAGCCACAGAGAACACTTCTTATGCTATAGCTAAGCACAAGTAATTTTATAAAATAATATAAATAAATATTGCACAAAACCCTGGATTTTATTACACTTCATGAATTTTTAATTCTGTTGCAGCACTTCATCATAAACAGTCCCATTAAATGCTACAACATTTTGCAACAACATTCAAATTACTATAGTTATTATACTCAACAACACTGAAATTATTACAAAACCCGTGGTATTTATGACTTGTTCAGATTATATTGTGATTTTTTTCATTATTTTTGGTTTCTAATTTGGTTTCTAATTCTAACTGTGGTTAACAGTGTATATATATTTCCACAGACACAGAATATTTTACTTTGTAAATTTTTGACTCTCCATCTCACTAATTGAAGCCATCTCTATAACTGAAGGCTGAGGTCTTGAATCCAAGTAGGGGAGTGTCCTTGGGTCAGAGGGGAGTTCAGGAGTGGCTGTCTGCAGTTTGAAGAACCTGGGTCTGGGAGATGGCCCACCTCAAAATGCAGGTGAGAGCTGGGATTGTTTAGCTGGGCTGTGAGAAAGCCTGGGGAGGTGGGGTGGGTTTAATCAATGTTTATAAAAACTTGATGAGAGGTGTAAATGAGACTGACTCTTTTGTTATCTAATAAATAACAGGTGAACAGGCCAGGGGCACAAACTAAACTCACAGAAACAGAAAACTCTTTTTTTTACTGTGAGAGTAGTTTAACACCAAAATAGGTTGTCCAGAAAGGATGTGGAGGTTTTTTGCCCTTGGAGGCACCCCAGACATGACTGAACCGAATCTTGAGCAACTTGCTCTTGCAAACCCTGTTTTAAGCAGGGATGTTGGACTAGATGATATTGAGAGTTGCCTTCCTTGTGATTCTGTGACAGTCCACAAGGTCAAACTGCTAAGTGTGACACTAAAGTAAATTTAATTCAAGATATCATGAAAGCCTACAGTCTCTATACATAATGTGTGTAGGGTTTTTTTTTACCTACATAGAAGTGTCATAAGAAGTACTTATGTTGTTTTCAGGGGCATGCTACTATGCAGCAATGTGAAGTTGTTAACTTACTACACTTTGGTCTTATGTTTTAGATCACTATATTTGCATATCTTTCTCCTGAGTTCTGTTCTCCACAAGTCTCCCACAGCAGACTGATGATCTTAGAGCCAGGTTTCCACCTTACACAAACAATGGAGCTCTACTGAAGTTAACAAAGCCAGTCTGGTACACACAGGATGAGACACTGATCACAAGGGTGGTTTTGGATCACACCAAAAATATTTACTTGGAACAAAAACCTAATCACTGCTTAGTAAGGTTTAGTAAGTAGAGCTCACAGTAAGCCTTGGCATGAATCAAACTTACACAGCTGCACCTCTGTATCCATGTGGAACTGCACAAACTTGGCTCTTCTTCCTTTCCTCCATGCCCAGTCTCAGGGATCAGGGCCCGTCATGTGGAATGCTGATTTTTCCTTGAATCCTTGGATTGCAGCTGAAACTGGGGTCATTGTTGTTCATCTATTTTACTGTTGTTCAGTTATGTTACTGTGATGCCGTGATTGCTTTTTACATGACCAATTCAGAAAGATGCTATGATTTTATGGTAAGAAATTTTAAGAGAATACCTGAACATAAGCAGAAGGTCACTGTGGACTAGGAACAGGGCATGTGCAAATGCTCTTTCATTTGGAAAAAGCATTTATTGTATTTAACAAAAGAATAGCGAAGAGCATTGAGCTGGAACAAGCTGTCAAGATGGTGTTTGGCTAAAGGGCATAAGAGTAGAAGCTGCAGGACAAAATCCATGCTTCAGTACCTCAAATACTTACCCTATTACTCAGCCATGCCTTCCCCAAGGTTTTCTCTTTTCAATATTACAGTTAATAATTTAATGCCTGATATAATACTTCAGTCCTATATGTCACAACACCACAGACCTATATGCAGAATCAAGAACACAGAAATTTGAAAAGAAAAAAAGAAGTAAAATTAACTGTTTGCATTGCATTTTTAAACTAAACTATTTCAAAACTGCTTATATTTTCAGTTCATTCCATCCTAGAGAAGAGAATAATTAGGTACAAGGCTGTTATTAAGGATGTGTCACCAGATACCTGACACTGTTGAGTGATCTGCTTCCATGAGAGCTATGTTGTTGTTTTTCAATTCAAATTTTCAGCTGATATAAGGAGAATGTGATTTCAATTTGTGAACTTTTTTCTGCTGAGAATCTGCCTTGTTTTTAACAACTTCTTTTATATGAATGCATGCAGCACATATTAGCAAATTACAGTGTGCCAGCATCTTTCAGTTAATTCATTAATAGCAAGGATATTTCGCTCTGATGATTCACCTACTTGGCATTAAAGCTACATATTGTTCTTTTCAGGAAGTTTCCTCTCTACAGGATATTTGTAATGCACTAACTAAGGTCATGAACTCACAGATTCCAATATACTATTTTGCAAAAGGAAAACAGAGCACATTTGAATACTGATTGCAAAAGAATGTGGAAGATAACTTTCACAGGAAAATCAAAAAACAGCTTATTGTTGTTTAAAGATATGTCAGTTATAGAAGAGAACACTTTTAATAACCTTGGTGAGAAAAAAAATCCAAATTTCAATTGTTATTATGAATATATAGTGTAGGAACAGCCTCCTTGCATTCCCTATACTTTTGTCTGAGACCATCATGAAGCTGTATTTTCTTGGCTAATTTTATGCTGGCCCAAGTTTGGTTTTAAAGAACTTATGGCCTCGAACACCAACATTTTAACTATCTTTTTTCTGAAATTCTTCCCTTGAGGAGAAAGCAATTTTACTCCTTTGCAAATTATTTCAGATATTCATCAGAACCTCCTTAACACCTGCCCATGAAGAAATATGCCAGTCACCTGAGAAGAGCAGGTCATGAAGTGATTTCTTACATTCCCTTCGAAGTCAGTCATTGGCTTAAAATGAGAACTAGTGGGAGAAGCTTTTTGTCCAGTATGAGGAAAAAATGATGCATTCTCCTGATCAAATTTAAAGATAAATAGCTATATTATCATTATGTGATCCTTATGACACAGAAACCTGAAACCCATGAACAGGAATTCAACCTGCAAAGCAAGGGGAAAAAAGTCACTTTTCCCAGGCATTTCTACCTTTCAGAAATATAGATTCTGCACTCCCAGGTGTATAGTATAATTTTCTGTAGACTTCATAAGTGATAAAAGATAGAAATAATGAACTCTGTAACAAAATATGCTATCAAGAGATACATCATCAAAGTGACAGGATAAGCAGAAAATCAATCAGTTGATTTCTGACCCTGAAATACCATGAGCAATAGTGAAGATAGGAACTACAAATTAGATCAGTTTTGTCCTTGCCTCCAAAAGATAGGCACAACTGTGGTTAGGGATAATTGGTGATGTACTCTGGGCTTCACAAGAACCACCTTGATAAATGAGTTCAAAGCACTCCATTGACCCTTTTCCAAGAGGAAACAAATGAAGGGCCCTCCTTCAAAATGTTATGTGTTATTAAACATCAAGAATATAAATTTTATTGAAGTATCTGCTATTAATCTTCAAAACTGTAGCAAAGTCAAGCTACAGCAATAAGAAATACCAAAGTTTTAATAAAAACAAAAATACAAGACCTTGTCATAGATTTATATTCCACCTGTCCTATTTGTGATAGTCAAAGGAACTGGTAGACTGTTAGACTAAAATAGACTTATCTCACAGGTTTGTTACTATATTACAGAAAAGTGGTATTCAAACTAAAAATAAGTGCCTCAAATTTAAAATCTTGCATAATTGAATACTTAGAGGCATTGAGAAGACCATATAATTTTTATTTTGGTCCTAAACTTTAGGAATAAATAGATTATTCATTTATTAACCTTACAGGGTTTGTGTACAAATTTTACATGTCACTTCACATCTCTCCTTCGCTGACTTCAATTTCAAAAAGCTCAGAAAACTACCATATATCTTTTGCAAATAGTGTTGAAATTAGCTTCTGTACAATGGTTTTGGATCTGTTTATCAAGAATGCACTGAAAAGAAAGATGAAAATTTTTAATATTTTGCATAAATAGAAACTGAGTATGTACAAACCAGTCATTGTATCACTTCACTAACTGGGCAGAGGATCACACACTCATACAGGATGTGATTATGGTCCTTAAATTTGGGTACAATTCTGCCCCCACTGTGACCTCTGTCTCTTCAATGATGCAGTCATCTGGAGCACTGACCTCACATGGCCAGAAAGCATTGACCCCTTTGTGCAGCAAGACAGCTCAGAAAAAGTGACCTTAAATAGTCCAAGGAAATAGAAATCTTGTAAAAAATAGGTGTTTTCCTTTTTATAATCTATTTTAAGTTAACCAAGATTTTCTAAAGTTTCATTTTGTTAGCATTGCTATTCATTGGTATGATTTATGTAAAATTGCTAGCTGTAACACAGAAATTAAACTGTACTTGTATTAATAAAGAAGGAATAAATTTCAAAAGAATCTCAGCTAATCAGAGGGCAAATCAAACATTTGTGCTCAGCAACTGTTTGTCAATTTGTTCCCTATGAAAGGAAATGTTTTCCAGTCTCTTAAATTGCTGCTCTGTGGCCTTAGTTACCTTCTTGACTACTCCTATTTTACATTTCGGGACACCTAGTGGCTCGTGTCTGATTTGCTCTGGAAAGCAGAAATGATTTTGCATTTCCGAAAGAACTTTGTGGGTTTCCAGATCTTACTCATCTATTAAACCATAGCGTAGTAAACAGTTCAGTTCACAAAAGAAATTACAAAAACACAGAACTGTATTTCATAGTACACATGAAAAGAGAATCCATGAAACCACAGTGAAAATAAAAAAAAAAAAATCTGCAGTTTCCTCATTTCCTGTATCTGTTAAATAAATGCTCAGGAAATGTTTAAATTAATATTTTTAACGCATCTTGTAATAGCTCCGCTTTTTCAGCCTTTTCTTTTTTAAAAAAATACTTTATACTCTAAAGCCACATTAAATACATACTTACAAGAAATCCAAATATTTTCCATCCTGTTTCTGTAGAAAAATAATAAATAATCTTTTTCTCCTGGATTCTCTTGTCCCACAAAAGTATTAAGCAAGGAACTCTTAGAAACAAATAATATATGGTATTACAGCATCAATCACAGTGGAAAACGTGTGGTCATGATCCTTATAATGAGAAATTTTAGAATTGGGAAAAGTTGTTACAAAAATTCCCTTATATTTTTCCCCCTTTCCACACTTTTCCTCAGAAAAGCCCAAAAAATGAATAATAAATCCATTTTATACATAAAATCTTGCAAGGCAAAAGTTTGAAGTGAGGAATTACAGCAAGGAAAGAGCACTCAAAAACATTTACGAGGAGGACAAAACAAGGAGGTTGCTCCCACGAGCTCCAAAGGCCGTTAACCTGCAGTTCAACAAGTCACGTTTGCAGACCAAGCAGAAAGAATTAATTAGTTTTACCTTCCTCCCTGTTTGCGCTTTGCTCCCTCTCGTGGCTAAAACTGATCATGACAGTCCTTCGTAATTACTGTAAATAGGCAAACACGTACTTGCTACTCATATTTTAAAATTAATAACGTTGTGAAACTACCCCTTTGTCGGATCTAGTGTCTACAGTTTTATCATTTTCAGGGAAAAACTCAAACAAAAACTACAACTTGTAAACACAATAATATAATTATTAAGATGTTGCATTTTGTATTACCAAACGCTGTTTGGCTTTATTTCCACGAAGTAACAAGTAGAAGCTTATCTCAGCCTTTTATCTGACAGAAATTTGTGAAATTACATTTCTTCTCATAAAGGTTTGTTGATTTAATCAACTGCATTCTCCAGAAGTCTAGCCAAGGGTGAACATACCCATAGCTTATCTTTGCAAAACAATACCTCCATTGACATGAAATGTGACATTTTTTCATCAATATTTCATCACATTATACATAAGATAATGCCATAAATTCTCACTACTTGACAACTATCCCGTAATGCAATCTAAGCTAATGCTGTTTCATATTTCAGTATGTGACATCTGTCAACAATGTTGTTAACCACTAATTGCTCTTATTCATCTCAGAAACATGCCTTAATTGCTAATTGAGGTCAGATAAATATTTCAGTTTATTTAAATTGCATTGCTGGCCATTAAGATAAAGAGCAAAAAAATCTCTAAAAGAAGATTAAGAGAAGAAAACTAGATAAATTAATTATTGGGTGATGATGATAATAAAAACAGAGACTGAAATTAATATATTATCTGAACGATCAATAAAATAGCGAGTGAACTTAATTTTTTGTGAGAATTATGAATGTATAGGTATCTATACAACCCCAGATCATATGAAACAGGTCCAGTTTTTCACATTTGTATAGGATTTTTTTCAAAGTTTTGAAGTGCTTTTCATTAATAATTGTCAAAGCTTTCCACAATGGAAGTAAATATGATTTTTTATTAAATTAGAGATTGGAAAAGCAAACCACTGATGGGAAAATTGGCTGCACTGTGTTTCTCAAGTAGATGACCCCTCAAGTCTGCAGTGCAGCATTCCCTTTCTGAATCAAGCAGTAGTGCATCAAGCCAAAATAAAACTTCTTCAGCAAAAGAATCTGAAAAATACTTTCCAAAACAAAACTTCATTTTACCCATTCTGTTGCAAAGAGTTATGTTTGGATAAAATGAGATGAAGCTTTGTGCAGACCAAAAATTAAGAAAATAACTAGAATTAGAATGCAACCTTTCTGTAACAGCCTATGAATGCAACGCCCAGGGAATACAACCAGCACCTGATGCCTGTAGCTGTGATTCAGAAAACTCACTTTGAAAGAAGTCTGACTCCTTCAGAAGAAATCTTTCCCATGCCCACACTGTTCCTGTCTCCACTTTGTGCACGTATTAATCTCTGAACTGCCCCTGCCCAGTGCTGATTCACTACAGTTTTCAAAATCTGTAATGAAAGTTGAGGCAAGGTTGTTGTTATAGTTTGTTTTCATCTGCAAACCCAGCAGGTATCTTGGCAGGTTTGATGAGTCTGTGCATTCTGTCTTCCCATAATCCAGGCTCTTCCCAAGAACCACTGCCACAAAACAGGGAAATACAGAAGAGTATCTAATCTTTGCAATTTTATCCTCCTCTATGAATCTTGTCTTTGCCATGACATTTTGAATTTAATGTGCACGTGTATTTTTAGTTATCTAATAAATATTAAAGTATTTACATGAAAAAATATTGAATACTGTAAAATAATTAAAGGAAAAAATCTTCAACCTCATCTAGTGACTTTTCCTACTGCTGCTGTGGTATATAGGGGATTTCTCAGTGGCATAACAGCACCATTCAGGGATTCTCTTTGCTCAGGGAAATAATGAGATGGCTAAACCAGGGATACTATGAAAGGACACAGCAAGTCAGCGTTTCACAGGAAGAGTGAGAAACCAGAGTTGTGTGAACCTGATCATCATATCAACGCTTTCAGAAAAAAACATGCAAAAGTTGCAATAATGATCCCAATAACTGGTTCACCCTCATACTCAATACAAGTCCATTTTTGGCATTATAACTAAAATCCTTGATCCTGTCCTTGAAACATTCTTTAAAATCTCTCTTCCTAGTTTCTTAAAAGATATTACTACAGATTTCCCAAACTCTCAACAATGTCACATTAAATTGTCGTGGTATTTATAAGTCATAGAATTTTTTTCAGAACCAAATCATTATTTTTAAAAGAACATGAACAATATAATTTTCAGCAAAAGTCTTCTACTGATTACCTGAAGGCGGCCAACAAGGAGGCTGCAGGTACTTTTGACAAGGGCATAGAGTGACAGGACAAGGGGAAAGAGGGAAGATTTAGATTTGACATTAGAAATTCTTTTCTGTGAGGGTGATGAAACACTGGAAGAGGCTGCCCAGAGAAGCTGTGGATGCCCCATCCCTGAAAGGATTCAAAGCCCAATTGAAAGGGCCTCTGAGCAACCTGGTCTAAAGGAAGGCATGCTTGCCCAGGGGAACTAGATGGTTTTTACCCCAACCATACTAGGATTGTACAAAATATATTTCTATGGTATTAATATTTACTACTTTTATGGAGTGAGATTTTTTCCCAAGGCAACAAATACAGTGCTGAAAGACGAAATAGAAATCATACAGTTTTGTGACCCTGTCTGAGCAAAAGATGCAATTGAAGCCTTTGGTGTGACCTTCCCTTTGTGTCAAATTGTGCTAAAACGTATGTGACAGTTTTTGTTAAGGAAACCTCCATGTATCAATGCTTAAGGAGAAGCTGTCAGAATAATTTATAGGTTCATAGGCAGAATTCGCAACTCACACGAAGTGTCACAAAGCACAAGCCCTATCTAGCTTATCCATTAGGTTACTTAGTCTCACACAACTGTTTCACTTTCTTAATAGCATTTTTTGACTACAAAAACTTTAGCTGAGGTTCCAGTTACCACTATTGACTTTAAAGGGCTAGTGTTCACCTTTTCTGAGAAAAATAGTATGAAGTTTCCTAAAGTCAGCTGACTTGTATCTCATTTTGCTTTCAGTATGATTGTTACTAAAATATCCATAAGCGAGCCCAGAAAAAGAGGTACCTTTGTATGTTTTCACCTGACATATCATGTTTCAGTGTTCAATACTTGGCCTGATGGAGTTTAATGAAATATCACTCTTTACATTCAAGCTCTATTTTCAGGACCTGTAACTTGTCTATGTAAATTGATTCATATGCTGAAGCGATTTAATAAGTCTAATCTTCAAAGTTTTTTTATTTTATTGTATGAAAAGTATTTTGAAATCTAAACTCTAGAAGTGGTAGGAAAAAAGTTTGCAAGAAATATGTTTCAATAAATGACGAACTTTACACATTTTTGTCTTTATTTATTGCATTCACTTACCTACAAAGCATAGCCTGTGGATGCAGGCTGTAACCACATTAGCATTTTTGAGAACATTACTATTTAAGACAAGGCAGATATCTTGGGGAAGTCTTGGTTTAAATCTGAATTCAATAACGCTAAAATAAAAACATTATATACTTTAGCTACTACATTCATTACATTAAAATAGGAAAACCACAGGCAATATAAAAATAGTTTAATCACTTGACATCCTTCCAACTCCCTGTGGATTTTAGGCAAAAAAAATGTAGGAAGACATGATTTTAGAGAACAGAATTTTTCTTTTTCTTTCATATTATGAGTCTCATGATCTTGTTTGCAGCCCTAGATGTGCCTGTGTATTTCTGTAGTTATGACGAACTCACCTGCGCACTGCACAGCCCATTCAGCTCCTCACAAGAATCTCCTGCAGATCTGAGCTTCTCTGAGACTGACCTGTGATTAAAAAAAGAAAAAGACTGAATACGCATCACCTTTCACGTTCTTATGGTATTCATTCAGTGCAGTTTACTAACTTTTCAAACAGAAACACCTGAATTTACACGGCGCATCCTTGCCGATGCAACGCCCTCATGCCGCCAGGTGCGCTCGCTGGGTGACGGCCCTCACACTGCCACAGCTGCTGCCCGTCCCTCAGCACCTGCCCGTCCCACTGCTGCGGGAAACCACCCACACCCTCCTCCTGCCGGCCGAAATGTTCTTCTCACCGTACCTGAGGCAGGGCGGGCAGGTGAAAAGTTTCTCGTGCCTCATCGCCCGGCGGGCAGCTTTGAGGGGCGGACTGGGGGTCTCTGCCTGTGCTGCGGCAAGTGGGGGGACTGCTGCCCGGCTTTTCTCTACGTAGTTTTCTCCAGCCCATGTTTCGCTCCGAGCTAGCCGGGACAGGGAGCAGCCGCGGTAGCTCCCTCGCTCACCGAGAGCTCGCCGTGCTGAGGGCGCGGTGCCGCTGGGGAGATCCGGCTGGATCCGGCCCGCGCCGCCCGTGCCGGGTGTTGCCGCTGCCCGGCGGGATAAAACCTGGCCCGGCGGCCTCCCGTCCCCTCAGTGCCCTGCCTGCCCCGGGCGCGGTGCCTCGGAGCCGCTGGAGGTAAGGGCAGCTCCCGGCAGCCCCCTCAGCCCGGCCGCTG